>UELX01000065.1:0-149113 GCA_900480035.1 Eupelmus urozonus | reverse complement strand
GGGTTATGCGACTTAGGCGCGGAGATATTGCTTATTTCGTAATCGGAGGGAAGCTTTAGTCCATGGTTCTCGTGGGCTTGGAATTGCGATAGGTGTTTTGACGCTTTGTAAACTTGGCAAACTGTCGTTTTATGCGTTTTATACAATCGGAGCGGGTTTCGAGCCGAGGGTCTTTCCTACGCGTTATATGCAAATCCAGGGAATTTTTCACGTCAGAAGCCATAACAGCAACTTTCGTCCGGCTCGCGCGTATAATGCAGCTCTCGCGCCCGTGAAATTAGCCCGCGCCGTTTAATTATAATCGTAAAAATGCCCGCGGCTCGCTTAATGGCCTTTCATCTTTTAGGGCGCGCTTACAGAATCGTACAACCGATAAATGAAAAACGAAGAGAGGCGAAAATAAAGCTCGGAATATGTAAATTATGAAAATATCAACTATACACACACACGCGCGCGCAATAAGACAATCCAACGAAATATAAACGCGCGGGTAATGAAATACCAATAGAATAAAATAAAATCCGCCCCCAGTGAGCGCTGGCGTATCCCTTTGATAATGAAACAAGTTCATTTCAAAACGAGTTATACCCCCCCGCAAAAAAACGCGGCAAAGTATAAAACCAGGCTCTTGCGCGCGCATATCAGATTTTATTCGCACACGCGCGCGCCTTTCATTTATCCAGCTCGGCGCGCGAAATCAAAATAATACGCGCAACGAGAGCAAAGCGATAAAACGGGCCCGATAAAATCTTAAATAAATGTGTGCATTATTAAAGATACACTCGCGGGGATTATACGTATTCGGCCCGCAGCCGTTAATATTTTTTTCCCTACTATATATATACGTTGTCTCTCCCGCTCCGAGCTTATAATGCGAGTGCTGTCAAAAGCTAGAGAATTTCGCTGGCAAAGTGTCTCTCTCTCGGCTCTTTGCCTCCCTTTTCTCGCTCCTTTTTCCCCCCTCGTATCCCTTTATCTCGTTAACCGTCCGACAATTTGTCATGCGTAGCGGCTTTAATTGATTCTTGTTAGCTGCAGCCTCGGCGCGGCTCTACCCGCCTATGTATACACATAGCTCGGCGCGATTTGCTCTTGCACACGCGGATAAGACGGATGAGAGGAAAACGAGCCGCTCTCTACTCCCTTATTCGCGAGTCGCGCCTTTTTAGATACATAGTTGCTCGCGCGCGCGAGCTAAGGATACAGAGCCGCAGGACTCGTTAGCCGATATGTATACGCGTTAATCACGAAAATTAATCGAGCGGTTGGCTGGATTTTTTTCCTGCGCCTCTTTGCGAGGAGCCGAGAGGGAGCTTGGTTTATTGGAGCCGCTTAGGCCGTCCGGAACGATTTCGCCTGACATCTTAAACTTCCTGAGCGTGAAGAATGCGGAGAGCGCGATTCTCAGCTCGCGGCGTATCGATGTTGAATGACTTTTTTTTCTGGTTTCGAATCTGCATAGTGTCGCGAGATGCTTTTTACGTTTTAATGATGGACGTTTGTACGTTTCTGCGAAAAGGTACTGTTATGAGTGCGTAAGCACTGTAATCGGATAAGAAATATCGCGGCAGTCATTCAAGCGTAATTCCTATGACTAGTGTAGTTATAAGCAATGTTTTCATATTTACTGTTGTCTTTTTCTTCTTAAAATGAGATACACACTTTGAAATAAGCAGCCGGGAGTGTAATATGGAGCACTTAGAGCGGATATCGTAAAGCGCTTAATGAAAATTACGTATAACTTGTTTCATTAATACGTCTATTAGCCGCTCTTTCGACTCACTCTCCTCCTTTTTCCCTTCGCACCAAAGCAGCCTTTTAAATTAGAACTAATCGTCCACGATATCGCTGCAATGTAACGCCCGCGTGCTGTTATTAGCTCCTTAACTTATACGCGCGCTATTAAACGTAAACTAACCGATCAAGACGTTCGGCAATAGGCCTTAACTCAACCGCGAAAAGTGTAACTTGCAACGCTTAAATTTCCAGACTAAGAAAAATCCAGCCATAAATTCGAAAACTTAACTCGCGCGTTTATGCAAATACAAAACGGCGCCGCCGTCGGGAATTTAATAAAGCGATTACCTTAATATCGGCTCCCCCCGCCGCGTTTAACACAACCTATCCCCGGCTAAACTTATTATAAAAGCCCGCAACTCCTCGCATTTCCATATCCGCGACTCCAAAAACAACGTCGCCCTACAACGTAAGCCCCTAAACGGCCCCTACAAGACGCTCCGCGACGTTATCTCACATATACATCGCGCGCTTTTTAAATACTCCCAGCTCGGCTAATGCATTATACCCGCGCCTTATCCGGACACGCGTACAGGAGGATCGGGCGCCGAGTGACGGCTAAATTAAGCTGAAACTCAGCGATCGGCGAGAAACGATCAGCGGCTCGCATTAAGGGGGGAAAAAAGCTGGCTGCCACACACAGCCGCGTTCCTCAGCCGAGCGAGACGCGCGCGCTAAGTTGAGCTATACGCGTGTACTTATGTACTTTCGCGTGCGCGAGGAAAGTGAGAAAGCGCGGACGATCAAGGCCGCTTTTTTCTCCGAGGGCCCTTGCGACGCGTTTTTCGCTCGGCTGACTTGCGAAACGCGCTTTTTTTTGCTCTCGACGGCTCGCTCGTGCGTGGCTGATGCGAGCGTTATTGTTGAATTTTTAATGCGGGGCTTTTTGGATATATAGGTGAGGATCGCGGAGAGTAAACAGTCTCTCTGCGGTTCTCGTAATAAGATCCGCGGGTTATTTTTATTTTCGGTGTTATTACGTCTGCCTGTGAAGCTATCTCGCGTAAGTATAGTATTTCGCCGGCGGGGGAGATCGAGTCTAATTAAATATAATTAATCAAGGCGCGCAAGTGTAATTTAATTTTCCCTCCGGTCCAATTAAAGTGACGCCCTTGCGCGTTCCTCGCCTTTTTTTCTTCCTTCATAATCCGTGTGGTATTCAGCAAAAAGGAGAATGCACTCTGAGATCCTTTGTAAAACGATTTTACCCTGCGAATTGAATTATAAAGTATAAAGATGCGCGCGCGTGCTATTAAGTTTCCATTTTTTTTTTTTTTAAAGGCTAAGTGGGAAACGGCTCGTGATAAAAGTAAGAGTAATGAAACGGAGTTGCGTAATTTCTTGGGAGATGCTTGGAATGAAGCGTTTGGGAAATTATATGCTGGATTTGTAGTTTTCATTATGGATCGTAATTGTTTTCTTGAATATTCGCTGAGTAAAGTAAACTTGATCTTCTTTACTTGCTTAGTCTGGCTTTATGTTTTGTGTTTAAATACGTTGCAAAGGACAAGCTATTTAATCTTTCTTAAATTATTAAATTAATTCATGAAAACTAGGGGTGTAATAAGCATTCGTAGTAAAAATTTAATATAAGGATAATAATTTGAAATAATGGCTTACTTATTATGCAGCCATTTGTATTATACTCGTTATTCGAAAAATTTATGAAATTCGTTAAATTATACACATTAACATGTTCAGCAACTTATCAGCATATAAAATTTCATACACAGTTTATGTAGGAAATGGGCCTGCTATTGTATGCAGATTGTGTAATGTACAGTTACATCAAAGCAAATTCATCTTTTTGAGAGAAATGCTTGAAGTTTAATAATCTTTAATGTACAAGGAGTATTCATAACCATCTTAATATCAATGCATTGCGATCGCGTTTCTTAACCCATAAATCAATGTCAATTCTTGCTACTGTTTAATTTGATATATTTTATCTTACGTGTAAATTGAAAGATCCTAAAGTGCTTTCAAGAAAGTATGTCAGTAAATTTTCTAAATTCAAAATTTAACTTTTTAAACAAATTTATTGTAATGTATAAATAATTAAGCGTTTTCTTGAATTGTAATTTTACTTATAAAAGTAAGTTTATGCCGCATCTCTCTTAAGAGACACTTTAAAAACAGAGAAAATATTTCTAATTTTCATTTTCTCTTTCACATAAATGACGAAACTAAACGTTTTGAGAAAATTGAAGATGATTGTTCTTTGTCATCAACATGATAATTTTGGAAAACTGAAAATGAAACCTGTTGCTTAATGGGTAAATTTTAACCACGGGAAAATTTAAACGTCACCAGTATGTTCACAACTTTTTTCCCAGCTAATATTCTATTTTCACTTTTTCATTTGTTTTCACTTCGTGACATTTCGAGTGCAATAACAACAAAAATGTTCTATTATTACTCTGATTATTTTTCTTCTTGATTGTTTCTAATTGAACAATTAAAGAAAGTTTTAAACTTAAAGTTACAACAAAACCAAGCTTGCTATTTCAAAATTGACTATTCTATTCCAAAAAATTTTTCCGCAATAAACAAAATTTCAAGCAAAGAAATTACATTTTCATATTCCCAACCCGACAGTTTATCATTACCGCATTAACACTTTCCATCCCATCAAACAAAAGACCTCAAAATCCTCTACCACACACCCAAAGAAAACCTGCACTTTTTACCACCCATTAACCAGGCCAACCGCAATGCCCCAACCTTCTCCCACACCCACATGAAAAAAACCTTACCTTCAACAGCACAAAAATCTCGAAGGCGGCCATGAGCAGCATCGCCGCGGCGCTCAACGCCGCCAGCGGCAGCGCCCAGGGCTGCTGCCTGATCAGCGGCTGATGCGGCGAGGCCCCGACCTTAGGGTCCTCCATCACCAGCGGCGGCCTATAAACCGACCTCGTCCCCGAGGCCGGCACGCTCACCACACTGGCCACACTACTAGCCGCGTGGTTATTTCCCCTGCCCGGCTGCTCCGTACTACTCGGCCTACTGTTCCTCGTCGTGCTCGGCTGCAGGAAGTACTCCGTCGACAGCTCGCCGACGGCCTGGTGGTTGGCTGGACGGTGCTGGTGGTGCCCAGAGTCCAGCCGGCGTGATCCTGAAGCCGTCTGGAGGTACTGGCCCGAGGCCGCCACCGCGGCTGATAGGATTATGGGGCTGAGTTTCATGTTGAGGCGAGGATTGCGCGATCGGCAGTGGCGATCTTCTGTCGCGCCTGGGATCAGGATGCCATTTTCGTCGGTGCACGCGGTTGCGCAACCGCCCGGGTTACATGGCGCTCAGGACTGTATAATTGTCCAATCGATATCGGCTATTTCACGCCTCTGTTTTGTATCGGTATCCAGCGCGTGCCGAAAACAATCGGAGCTATTACGCGGCCGCCCTCGTCATGGTTACGTGTCCTCCCGGGGACTTCCTCGTCCCCCCCTTAAGCTCCTTCCGCGAACCGGCGCGCAAGCATCGGCCACTTTGCTTCTTGCCCCCGCTGACACTTTCCTCTCGTCAGCTTTTTTCCCAGCTTTCCGGCTCCTCGAGGCTGCTTGGCTCGGCCGGCCTCATCGCGTGCGCACGCGGCCCTCCTCGTACAGTCCTCGTCGTCGAGTGTGTGTGTATGTATATATATACGCACAGCTACTCCCTCTCGTTGGTGGTTCAGAGAGGTCCTCGACCGAGATACGGATCGGCTCGCTCCGCGCTCGCGCGCGCACTACTCCCTTTTCTCCGTTTCCGAGAGAGAGAGAGAGGAGGCTAATTGCGGGAGGCTTGTTCGGATGCGCCGGAATGGGGAATCGAGCGGGTATCGAGATGATCGCCGATTCTGACTGAGAGTATGAGTTTGTTGTGTGGGGGTTGGTGGAGTAAGGGTTAGATGATGCGGAGCTTTGGGTTGACGAGTTTTCGAACCGATTTTTGCTCTTCGCGAGAGGCGAGTGTCACCTGCTTTTTTCCTTCCTCGGCAATCGTTTCTCACTTCTTCTTTTAATCAGGAACACTTCAGCTTGAGCCGCGTCAAATTGTCCACTTAGGAACCTTATCAACCAGTGCTTCACACTTGCCCGCACTATACCCCCGAAAAAATCCGTCCTGCACTCCTCTCGAAACTCAAAGCAGCACTCTCTCAACTCCTCCTCGGGCCAGCAGCCACTCGACGCCTATATATCTCCTCGGCGCGACGGCGCGCTCTGTTATCGCTCGGCGCGCGCGGCCCTAAGAAAGAGGAGCACGTGCGCTATCTCCCATCGGCCGGTTTCTCCCTCTCCTCACCCAAAAAAAAATTACTCCAAAAAAAAAAAAAAAAAAAAATAGTAACCAGCACTTACATAGTCCACGCACCAAGTGTCCGCACTCTCGTATATATCTACATAGACACACAGAGGGCCCGTATAAAGACACAGGTATAAAAGTCGCGCTCGAGCGCGCGCGCGCCTGCCTGCCGGCAAGTCTGTCTTGATGCGTTCTCCAGGCGGGAGAGTCGCGCGCCGACTGAGGCAACCGCACCGCGGCAGGCGGCTGCTATAGTCTCTCTCCGCGCGCGCGAGGCGGGAGTAGCCGCGATGCAGAGAGTGGGCTGAGGAGAGTTCCGTCTCTCTCTCTCTTTCTCTCTCGAGTGTGGATATAGCTGGGCGCAGGGAGCAGCCGACTTGACGATATCTGCGCTCTCTGGCTTCCTTTCTCCCCACCCACCTCCTCTTTTCGTTGCACGGGCGCGCACGACTATTTTTTTTCTTGGAGATGGAGTTTCGAGACTGTGGGTTAGGCAGTTGCGGGGGAGTTTCGCTGGCTCGGATGGAGATTATTGAAATTTTATTGATAGATTGGAGGGATAGAATATAATGAGGGCCGTGGTTGGGCTTTTTCATCGGTGTTTCCGTTAGGAGAGCCGAGCGCGCGAGGCTAAAATAGACTTTTGAAAAAGTCAATGTATTCTATAAGTCCTGTTTTAAACGGAGGAGGAGGAGGAGGCGTGCACATGTATAGTCTCGGCAACGAGACGAAGGAGGACAGTAAGAAAGAAAAGAAGAGGCGGAGAGCGAAGGAGAGAGAGAGAGAGAGAGAGAGCTGGGAGCTTAAGGACCCAAACCGATATGTTCGCGAGCGTGCGAAGGACCAAGGAGAACGGGGCGCGAGCTGGCGAGACTGGCGATGAGCCGGAGGAGAAGAATAAGAGGAAGACACACAGTGCAGGAGAAAGAGAGGCCGGAGCTAGCGCTAGAGAGAAAGAGAGATAGAGAGGAGGCTCAGAGAGCAGTGAAACAAGCAAAAACGAACAATGGAAAACGGAGGAGGAGAGCGAGATATATAGAAAGAAACATATACGAAAAGAGAGGAAGGGAGGAATAAGATAAATGCGAGGGAGAAGGAGAATTAATAAAAAGGAAGATGGAGTGGAGAGGTGAGAGAGAGAGAGGCTCCATAACGTATATGTGCACTCGAGAGAGAGCGGGAGGGATAGAGTGACAGATAAGGCGAAGAAAAATGAAGCCAGGGACGAGAAGGACGAGGTACATTGTAGGAAAGCGCGCAAAAATTCAACGAGCGACTCAAACTGACTGGATATGCCTACGTGAAAAGGGACGCCGAGCTTTTAATGCACCTGGGCAAAAGTGAGAAGCCGCAGAATTAATTTCGAGGAGGAAAGGGCCAAGGGGATACAATTAGAAGATGAATAATAGCTATTGAAGATTGTACACGCCTGGGCTGAAGCTAAAATGGAAAATCGCGGGGAACATGCGGGGTTTAATAACGAGGGGGCCTGCTAAGGCGTGGAAAGTAACAGCGAAGTTGAATCGAAAGCGATAGAGGCGAGGTTTAAGAAATCTAGAGAATGCATACTTATGCGTTTGGTTGATAGAAATAAAAGTTTAAGTCAAAACTTGATGAAAAAATGAAAAAAAATTGATTAGTTAAAAAGACGTTAAAACAAAAAGAACAGCTCAGCTGTAAAAGAATATTAAAAAACAGTCTATGAAACAGCACACTAAAACTAAAAAAAAAGAAAAAAACACGAACCGCGAGAAAGAAGCATTTAAAAGAAGAAGCCGCAGTAGGTAGGGCGGCCTGCGAGTCTGAACGAGAGAGAAGATCGAAGAGGCAGTTGCAGAAGGACACGGCGCGGAGGACGAAGGGATCGGCAAGAGGCAGCGCATTTACATATCGGCATGTAATAACCTCGAAAAAATTTCAACAATGGACCGCACGGTTTGGGTCGACGGCGAAGTTATACGGCTGCGAAGAAAAGAAGAGAAGAGAGAGAGAAGGAGAAAGAGGTGGCCCTGGCTCTCTGTGCGCGCAACCTCGGCAAGAGAGAAGATGGCTCCCCCTTGACTTTTTTCGCTTCTTTTGCACAAGTGTCGTGAACCTGCTCAGCCGGCGAACGCGTGATTTTTTTACCCTCGAGATCGTTTGCCGAGCGAGCGTTCGGCGCTGAAAAAATAATACGCTGACGATTTAAAAGTATGAATATATTAAGGATATACGGGCAGCGATTTTTAAAGAGGGATTTAGTATGCGTCACGTGAGGCCCATCAATCGTCGGCAGTGTTTTTGCCAATTTTGAAATGCTCCTGTCTGATGCGACGAGGGAATGGGAAGGCCGCTCGGTTTAATATGTGCTGACGCGAGCTTTGCTTGGGGATCGTTTTTGAAAGCTGGAGATTTTTTGATTTTTATAATGATATGATTTTTGTTCGAGCTGATGCTTTAGTCAGTTTGTATAAGCAGGATATTGGTATGGCTGTTACTACTTAAGCGTAAAAATTAATCTTACCAATGCATATCTGTTACTACTTAAAAGTTCAGATACTCGTATTTTTGAAGATTGTAATTTTTTATTTGTATAAAAACTTTACGAGAATCTTGATTGTAGAAGTTTACAATTAAAGTAATAAAGTTTGATCTTTATAAATAAAAAATAAATCATTTTGTTTATAATAAGTAACATAATTATAGTAATTATAGCAGAAATACTTATATAAAAAGTAGTCGTCAAAATCCTTCTAAATGGTATGCTTAGATATGTTTATTATTTTTTATAAAGTATTTGAAAAAATTAATGTAACAGCTTATATACAAAGTTCTCGGGCTCAAATCTAGTACTAAATCTAAATTAATACATCATAATCTTAGGATCCACATTAAAGAAACTCAGATCTTTTAGATTAAAACTATGACAAAATAGAGCTTACTAAAGATTAAATATTTCAATAAATATTACAGTATTTAGACAGCAAATTTTAAAACATGTTTATTATTAAATTTATTGCCAATACGATATAATTGTTATGCATGTTATTTTATGTTCATTTGTTGTGTATATGCATCAAATTTAAACATTTAACAATAGTGTGACGACAGCTGGAATAAAAATAGAGCCAGCGCCACAAATGATACCAATTTTTCTGAAACGTGAAAATTTGATTAACCGAATTCTGTAAGAATGCACTGCGCCAAGCCACGTTAACACTTACCTCGGTAAAACTGCGTATAAATATTCTAGAACCTACTGTAATTGAACCTTCTTTTATCGCACATTTTTAATTTTCCAATATTTCCTTTTAATCACATAATGACTATCCCAACACTATCCATTCCAAACATCCTCAAACATAATACACCCACTCAACTCCAGCAATCCAATCCCCATCGGTGCCACCTGCCCAATCCAAATATTGACAAAAGCATCCTTTCATCCAGCACAAAGAGCCTCTGACAGCGAGCCTAACCCATCCGTCCACCCTTTCACAAGATACCCCACAGACAAGTGCCGTTGGCCAGTTCCGTTACCATCCTGCTCGCTCGCCTACCTCCCACCCAAAAATGACATAATAAATCCCTGACATAACGCTGACTATGGAAAAGCCATCGAACGGCGCACTTGAATCCCTATCGATCTACCTGCCGCACGCGCCTAACTGTCGGTCCACTTTTGTTTGCGTTCCTTCCTCCTTATTTTTTTTGCCCGCTCGTGCACACTATTACAATGACTCGACCAGTCCACCATGATTTCTTCATAGAGCCCGCGCGCACGTAGGTGTCCACTCTCATTGCGCAGAGTCATCCCCCAGCTCTCAAGCCTTACATACAGGGCGCATTCCGCTGACGAAACCCGCGTGCGGATGCCCTTTTCCTTTCGTTACGCGCTCGCGTATACGTCTCTGTCTGCGCGAGCCCAGCAAGAGAGAGAGAGATCGATGATCCAGGCACGCGCGCGCGCGCACGCGATGCAGCCGAAAGTCAACGTACCGGAGGAACGAGTTAACCGATACGTCGCTCGCGGCTCTCCATATACTCCTTTTTTTCCTCTTCGAGAGAGAGAGAGAGAGAGAGAGGCTGGTATAGACGCACGCGACGTGTATAGCTGGTATACGCCTTGGACTTATCGATTCGGGCCTTGATGCAACACGACAGACTGAATCAACGGTTTCGGTTGTAAGCGTATATACGTACACGTATAGAGGCGCTATGCCTAGAGTGAGTCGCGCTTTATTAGCTCTTCCTCGCGGGCTATGCGATTAAACGGTATACGCGCAGGCGTAACTATCGCCTGCTGGACGCGTTGCGCGCTGACTAAAAAAAAAATCGTATAGCCTCGCGTCTGTTTTTCTATCTATATTGCCCGTGTATAGCTCCGTAACGGCTGTGATAATGCAATTAAGCTCTATACGCGGATGATTAAGCGGCTGGATGATAGTTAGAAATGAGCGTATCCAATTAAAGGCGGAAAAATTTGTTCCGGTCGCCCGAAATCCAGATTTCGATCGCGCAGCTGGGCTTTAACAGTAACTGTTAAACGGCACTTTAACGAGACTATTTTTCGTAGAGAGAGAGAGAGAGCCCGAATCGCAATACCAATCTCGTGTTCGCCGTTATAAGGAAAAGCTAAATACTCGCGCAAGCGCAAGCGTTTTTGCGGGCTAATTTAGATAAAGGGGGGCTTAAAGGAAAAGAGCGATTTTTGTCTCGGCGAGCAGCGAGCTTTATCACGATCCCCCCTCTTGTATCCTTGGACTCGCAAGTCTCATTGCTTTAGCAGAAATTAACTGTATCTTAAACGCATAGTGGAATTTTCGCGATAAGTTAGTCATTTTTACTATAGGCTTACACGGATTTGAATATCTAAAATTAATAGCTTTGACTTTCTTCTCGTTTAATACCTCACGAATACTGTATACATATATTCATCGCTCTCACAACAGTAAAGCATCGAAAATTTACGAAATCATCCTTAAAACCCAGCCGCAATCCAGCCGACCGATCCCATCGTACACGTGTTTACAAAGCGCAGGAATCCCGCTTCACAAAGCCTCTTACGGGACGATCTCCTCTCGTTAAACGTTCCTGATTTTATACGGCGTTTAACGACGCTCGTCGCAATATTTCCAGCGCGCCGAAAAACCGATTGTCCTGTCTGCCCGCAAATCCAGCGCTTTAAATTCCATTCGATAAATCTCCGACTCTCTCTCTCCTAACGCACGAACGTACCCACACAAACCGCTCGCTTAACGCGAATAAAATACATCCAGCCGACTCGCGTGCGCGCATAAATAAGGAGTGTCTACCACTGTTAAGCCAGCTACAATTCGGCGGCAACGACCTCTCTCTCTTTCTCAGTCAAACCGGACGAGGCATTTGCATTTTTCAGCCGTTCCAGAGCAGCCTGACGGAATCGAAACGGAAGTAAACGTCTCAAGAGCGTTTGACATGCGAGCTGCGTGGAGGATTGTAACGGCGTGGTTTTACGGATTCGCGTGAGATTGAAGATGCTTGGGTATGTGTAATAATGTACATCTCTCGCGGAGGGTAAACTCGTCGCTGCTGTATGAGAAGACTGAATGAGAATTGAATTGATAACGCGTAACGGGGGTCGTTAAAATGGCCAAGGGACTAGAGTTACGGTTTATTTTTCCGGAGCTTCTGCTTTGTTTGGCTCATGCGATGTACGTGATTAGGTTGTCTTCTTTTCGGGATGAGCGGGAGATGAAACAGGAATGAAACTAACGTTATTATCGGCCGAGTCGCCGGCTGAATGCTCATGAGTCGAAGGAGATTTGTCGAGCTTTTATGGAAATTGACTTTACAGTTGCTTTGCGTCATTGCGTACCTTAAAACTAGATAAGATGCGGCCAAGAATTTTTCCGATTTCGTTACGACTATAGGACGGGTTTTTATGTGGTCACAAACAGGATGAAGTAATCGGGAATTGAGTGATCAAGGTGGACAATTTAATTTTGTAACGCAGCTTAAAAATGCGGAGCTTAAAGAGATGCCGCGGAAAGATGCTAAAATCAGCACTAAATCTGGCGTGCGATACGCATCTCAAGTTTTAGAAAATAAGAATCAAGCAGTCGTACACATAAGAGGCACTGTACAATTAATCAATAGCATCGATACAATCGATAAGAGCATCATTCCTTTGGTTCACGCGTGAAAGTCGGCAACTTTCTAATAAGCCACACCGCCACATCCACTCTCACAAAATTCATACCTCCATACCCCGCGCCTCGAAAACAGTCGGCAAATCCCAAAGTGCATTCAGGCGCAGCCTCGCCGACATCCGATAAGTCCCAACAAAACTGGACCCTAACGCCCGGAATTTCCAACGTCTTCATATTACCACAAAATTGACTATACCACAGCCTGCCGCAGCAGCTTTCTCCATCGATAAAGCCAGCCTGTCCCCAGCTTATATTGGCTCGTGATGCAAGCCGCCCACGTGCTCGAGCTTATAGCTCGCTGACCAATATTGATCCGAGCCGACGTCGATCGTTTGACGACCGGCAGCTGCCCTCGGAGAGAGAAAACAAAGCGCTCGCGGCTTTATTAAGCTTGTATGTGTGTGTGTGTGTGTGTCTTTCTCGAGTTCTTGATTTACATAATAGAGCACCTTTTCCATGATCGGTATCTGCACGAGTACTTACACGCGAGAGCGCGTCTATCGGCTGGGCGAGAGTTGGGAATACGAGCTGGATTTTCGATGGGATATCTGAGGCTGGCTTATGTATGGTTTGCGTGGCGTAATTTTTTTCGTTTAGATGGGTTAGTAAGGGGAGAGAGAGAGGTAGTTGGGGATTATGATTTATGAATGTGTGAAATTGATAGTAGGATGTTTTTGGTGTTAGACAATGAGGAAGTAACTACTGCTGTTGGACGTTTCTGTTACTGAAAGATTGTCTTTTAATAGTTAGTGTCTGTTAACAAGTATTAAAGCTATTTTTCTACATCCATATTAACATAATTTTACGACTTCAAGAATCTTTCCTTATTTGTATATGTGTATATTTTTCATTTTTTGGTATTATCAATTTTCCATAAGAAAAGTTCTACAGATTTTGTTTACAAAAATTTTCTTTAGAAATCCTGTATGAACAAAAGCAGGAGTTTTTGTAGAAATAACTTAATATTTTTTTCATTCGGGTAATTTTTTGTTTTAATTAAATGTCATGTAACTCACAAAAAATTGATGAACTATTTATAAAAATGATGAAGCCAATATAAATGATAATAGGACAATTAGAAAATTGAATGATGTTAAGACTGCTGGATATAATACATTTAAAATGAATTTAATTTTGATTGACGTATGAGCTGACTTTATAAGAACTGTATACCTGGAGATGCACATCCTGTTATTATCCAATGGATCCTATTATTCAATGGATTATATCTTTTTTTCTGTATAATTTAGTAACATTAAAAATTAATTTTCCAAATTTCTTCTTTTAATAAAAACTTGAAAATAGTTAAAATTTAATACCATGCACACGGCTGTATAAAATATGTAATGTATTTTCTTGCTATTTATAAAATATTAAAATGCAAAATTTACCGTGTATATAAATTTTTACGTTTTAATTAACCATGTTCTTAACCTCGGTGAATTCTCGAATAAGAAATTACTCTAAATAATTTAACAAGGCAAATATCTTTTTTCTTAATTCAAAAAAAAAAACGGAATGCAAAACGTCTTGCTTTACAAACGCAGCTCATAAAAAAATCACCGCAATCACTTAAATATACAAAACAGCATTAATTCAGCACAAAACTACAAAGTAAACTCCTGAAAAATTTCCATAAACAAGAAACAAATCCGCCTCTTAATTACCTCCCAAACCCATCATATTAAACCCGCTCCATGCACCCAACAGACCCAACCCCCCATCCCCTTAAAAAACCTCAAATCCAGCAATTTCAGCAATTTTCAGAAAACCATAGCAGAGCGCGCGGGCCCCCTTGCATCGGAATTTATCGTGCAGTTTAGCACTTGTCGTGGATTCCAAGAGCCAGAGCCGCGGCGGCGGCGGCGGCGGTGTGGAATCCTCTTAAGCCGTTCCGAGAATCCCAAAAGCAGTCGCGCAGCAGCAGCAGCAGCGGCGGCTATGGCCGTGAGGCTGCGAGGTATATAGGGTTCATCGTCGTGTAGGCATATACTTATAAGAAGGCAAGGGCCTGCCAGTCGCGCGCGACGTCGTCGAAAATTCTGCGGCTCTCTCTCTCTCTCTGTGTGTATATACATATTTATATATATACAGGTATAGGTGAGCGCGAGCAGCGAGCTTAACCGGTTTCGCCTTTCGTTCGACTCTCTTCTTCCTCACTCTCTTTCTTCTCCGAAGCGAGGGAGGCAGAGAGAGAGAGAGAGAGAGAAAGAGAGAGAGAGAGTTGAAATAAAGTCATGCGCTGGTGCCTGCCCACATGTACAGTATCGTCCTTTCGACAGTGATATTACCCAACCTGACGATAGTCGTAATTGCCGGTCGATAGGTCGGAATTGATCGCTCGCCTCGGAGCGTTTATATGCGCGCACTTGCGCCAGAAAAATTCGATAAATCTCTCGCAGAGCCGATTTCAAGAGCCCGACAACGTCCAGCCGGCCCTGCATTATAACGCTTTGAGCGCTTTGAATAACGAATCAATCTCGCCGATTTTTTTCTTTTTCTTTCGTTCTTACTTTTTTTTTTGCTTTTTGCGCAGCTTCTTCTTTGCCGCTTGCTTCTTCTTCTTCTTCGCTGCCTTCCTTTCATTGATTTAATTTAGCTTATAAATTTCTTCGCCCGCTCTTTTATGCGCGCGCCGAGGTATACTCGTCGATTTTATAAAGGGGATATCGAATTTAATTGAGGGTTCGCTATGGAAATCAATAAGTATGATGGAGGAGGCACTGTTTGGTCATTGTTTCGGGGAGATTAAATTTGTGTACTTATTATAGGCTTTTTCCGTCGTGACTTGTTCACCGGAATGTTTCGTGAATTTTTTTTCTTTTAGTTCCGATATAATAGGTAAAATAGTACACTAGAATAGTACAGTAGAACTCTAAGGTTATTGATTTTTTCACTTATGGTTGACATAAACGTGGTCGATTAGTAAAATTGATGCCTTAATCACTTTGACTTTTTCAGTTCTAAATTCTATTTTATATTTTTTAAAATATTACAAAATTGACGGTCTATAAATTTTTTATGATCCTATTGTTTGTGATTATTTCTTGCTAGAAAATTTAATAATTAATAATAAGCCATCTTTTCAATCTCACCGTTATCTAAAATGCTGCACTGTAAAGAAATATATCTTTATCCTAAGTAATTGTGCCTATATTTTTTTAAAGTCCAGTTTACAGCAGTACTTAATAAAATTTTTAATAAAAAAATCGCCTCTGCCTAGGGTAAAAACAATTTTCTCTACTTATGAGATTCCTCGCTTAACACAGTCAAAGCCCCGAGTCAATTTGCAAATTGTTTCTCAGAGCAGACTTTACTATAATATCATCCTATTATGTAATACACTAAGCACATAGTGCACTTTAAACTCAGCCGCTATTTCAGCATTACCATCCGCAACACAATTTTCTCAGCTATTTACAATTTTCCGCAAAGTCCATTTTGAAAAATCCAACTTTTCTCTAACCGTTAAAGCAATTCAACCGAACAAAAACGCACATTCTTACGATAATTTCCCAGCAAGCAAATCCCCAGCGACAATATCATAAAGCGAAAAATCAATTAGCCAATCCCAGAAAATCCGTAAACAAAAACTTTCCATCTCTCGATTCCGCAAGCCTTAAAGTAATCGCAACGACAAAAAGCAGCGACGGCAATCAGCTTTCCATTCCTCCATAAAATCCGCGCGTAAAACCGAAGCCTCAAAAAAAGCCCCCCGTTTGAAAAATCCCCGTCTATTCCTTTATCTCCGCTCTCTGTTATTCTCTCCGAGTGTCCCCACCTCCTCCTACGTTTAAGGGCTGGCATAACGCAGGCGGCAGGAGTAATTCCGCGGCGTTTACGCACCGAGTTATGGCCGAGCGCGTCATGTTTATTAATGAGCCAGAGAGAGAGAGCCAGAGGCGCGAGGAGGGTAAAAAGCAAGGAACCGCGAAACGCGCGCGAGGAAGATCGGATTTATCGGCCTGTCTGGCGAAATATCGCCGAAGTACGGAGAGGAATTTCCAGGAGATCGGTGGGAGAGGGGACGATATACTCGCGTATATACGGCCGAAAAGCGATTTGTTACTGTTAAAAGCGCGCTTGTCGCGGCTCTACATTATAGAGGCGAAATTATTGCGCGCGCATGCGTTTCCTGGAGGAGGCGACATTTTCCCAAGAGATAAGGCGCGCAAGCGAGCTTTTGCAAAATCCATCCGAGTTTTATTGCCCGACGTGAGCGCGGCCTAACGGGAAAGTCATATGGGTGTGTTCGCGTGGCCGGGCTTTTCTTCGGACTGTGGTGCGAGGCTTAGGTGTCTGCACGTGCGAGCGGCGAGCGCACTTTAATTGGAAGGTGTTTTATGTCGCGGTTTATCGAAGAATGCAATTTCATGCAAATGTCGGGGAGCGATTGTTTTTTAAAACTGCAATTATGCTATTGGACTTTATGGCGGGTAATTTATGCTTCGGGCCTCGCAAAAATTTCTGGGGGCGTTGCGAGCGCGTCGGGGTAAATAAGAATTTTCGATGATGAGCGCGAATGGTGTTTTTCGGTGAGCTGAGGTTATTTGTTTGGTTCTTCGGACGTTCGTCAAATTAAGTCTGTTGTTTATATGTGCTTTGATAAGATTTGAATGTGTGGTTAAACTATACAGGAAGGGCCTCATATACATATAATTTAAGAGTCAGAAATAGTTCAGTGCTTAGGTATAGACCATTATGACTTTCGAAGTCAAGGGTCACGAACTATTTTTGCTAGAAAGTTCGTACTTGTAACTGGAGACTAGTTCTAGATCTATTCAAGATACTCTGCATTATTCCCAATCGTATTTTTTCCAATGAATTGATAATTTGCAGATAACCGCTACTTATGAAAATATGTTAAATAAAAAAGGAATTAAATGCAGTTTTGTGTTACTGTATGTGATATCATTCATTTTTAATTAAATAAGAAAATTGTTAAGTCAGATTAATACATATCTTGAATGTATATTATAACAAGTCACTCTAGTTATCAGTTGTGTTCAACAAATCAAACGAAAATGAAAAATAAAACAGTATTAGATTTGACTTTATTTATGGAATAGTCGTGGCAAAATTTAAAAAAAAATTATTATCTGTGTATAATAATTAAGTTAAGATAATTTCAAGCTCTATTTGTTACCGACACTTACAAGAATCCAGTTTTCTGCACGAATTTTTAGTTTAAAAACACGATATCTCTATGATATGTTGTAATTTTTCATTAAAACTACAATATACCAAGATACGTATTATCAAAAGTTATTCGAAAAATCGAATTCCTTCAATTATCATGACAAGCATATTTTGTATTGAATTTAACACAAAATCAAACAATCATGTTATCGCAAAGGTAGTTTAAAAAAATTATATTTATAACAATCACGTGAAATCGACAGTAGATTGTGCTACAAAATGCCGATCGATAAAAATAGATTCAATAAAAGTGAACTCGTTGGCACTTCCGCTAATGCGGCCTACTAACATCTTTCTCCGGTGTATCGCGAGCGAAAATCATTCATTTCCGATCAGCGCCGGAGATATTAAGATTTTCAGAGGGAATGCTGGAGCCACTATTAGAAGTTGCCTTTTTTTTCATTGTATTCTATGGGATTGAATTGTGTTTATTCTCTCACGCTCTCCAGCGTATACGGTTTCAACAAAAGCTTGACAATGTTTGGCCTGATCTAGAAAGCATTTTTCACTGCAGGTCACTGGATAGAAATCGAGATTTTTTCCTTTCGGAGGTATGGTGTTGTTCTTAGACGGAGTAATTCCGGATTTAATTAAGGTCTTATTATTTATCAAAGACAAGATAAAAAGTTAATCAAGCTCGCTTAATTTGTTTATCGTTTTCTGGTATGTTTATTGAGTGCGATGAATTATTAATACGAACGCTCGATTTTTGAAAACCAAATTTGAATTTAATTCAAATTCAACGTGACATTTTATTAATGGTCCATTCAACGTGGACCACAATTTTGTGTTACCTGGACTAGATAAGATAAAATAATATTTTTTAATTAATAGACTGTTTTCTCTAAAGAGGTTGAAATCAAACAAAGGAAAACATTCCACAAAAAAGAAAATACTATAGAAAAATTATTTTCATCGATTACAAATATAAGGTCAATATTTTCCTTCCATACCAAAAGTTCAGTACAAAAAAATACCTAAAACAATCCTCCAACTCTAAAATTAACTTTCCTCAAACCCAATACACTCCCAGGCCAAAAAAAACCAATACCCGCTTCAACAATCAAACAAACTCCACAACCATCCAACCCACCTCCCATCCCATAACCCCAGCTCCAAAAAAACCCCGATCTCTTATATCGATCACAAATTCCGATACTTTCATCTCCCAGCAGGACAACAGATTACCAGCGCCGCTATTGAGCAAGCCACAGCAAGCCGCGGCATACGAACCCAGCCGCGCACGGTAGCAGCCGCTAAAAAAGCAAGAACGGCACAGCAAGAAAGACAGAGAGCGAGAGAGAAAAGAGCTATATAGCTCTCTCTCTCTCTCGGGAGGTGCGCGCACGGGAAAGATTCATCGCTGGGATAACGGTCGCGTGCCGCGCGCTTGCGCGTGTCCCGGGAAAACAGAGTCCCATTGAAATCTCCGCGTGTGGAAAATCCACTAGATTATCGGCACCGCGCGCGACTATATACATATACGCGAAGTGCGATTTATGGGGCGTCCGGGCGATCGCGTGCGATTTTAAGTATATACGACTTCCGAGTCCCGACGATTTGTCGAAATCGAGCCGCGAGATCGGCGGCCCCCAGAGAGCTGGTTTTAATAGAGTCGGCCGGTTTTGGAGAAACGCCTACGTGTCGCTGCACGCGAATTAGCGAGCCGGGAACGCCAACAATGAGCTGCCTGACTTTTCTGCACTGTATATGCGTGGAAGTGGAGAGTGAGATTAATAGTTTGCTTTTTCTGAAATTTCCGAGGGTTAGCCGGCTGGCATTGCGCAACTGGCTTTTTGCAGCCGAGTTCGTGTATTCTGGGCTCTAATTGAAAATTGATGTAGAAAATAATGTCTAAGGCTGCGGTTATTTATGCTTTCGAATTGGTATTTTAAAATTATGTTTTCGCCTGATTTATGGGATTTTGATAAAATAGCAGTCGATGCTTGTGGGCCGAGGTGATTTATGCAGCCGAAGGATTTTTGTTTATAGGTAATTGATTTTTCGCGTTTACAGTCGCTCTCACTAATTTCCATTTTCCTAAGGGAAAGAGTATTTTTTTCTGATGTAAGAAAAATGTCTTTTTTCAGTACTCGAGTCGCACGAATCTCGCGCATCACTTGTCTCGGAGCCATCAAAGGGAAAATATTTAAAATTAAAATTACTTGCGATCGGTGTTGCGGGTTAGCCGGGACACCATATTCGTGAGATAATATGCGGAGAAAAATGTTAAAATCCAGGCAATTTTATCTCATATCATCAGTCATCTTCCATTATCTTAATTTGATCATTAAAAACAAAAAGGAGTTAATTAAAGTGTCTCCTTTTAGGGCTGAGCCCGAGGCCAATTTATCATCGATCAATGAGCAAAAAGTATTTGGAGTTCGTTCAACCTTCGCAGTGGCTTTTTAAATTTCCCTGAATGCGTAAAGTGCAGCAGGATCATTATTCATAACACAAGTCCCAATTGCAACTAATAAATTATTATTCAATCATTTTAGTTTTTCTTTCATTATCCTACGCTGAAAAAATTCATATAGAATTAGTTACTATATACAATTTAATTGTATCAAAATACTTTCAATCGCTATATTTTATTGTTAAACCAACAACATTTGTATTTTGGTAAATATTTAATAATTGCAAATTTTACAATATCAAAGTATGTGATGCTTTAAAGTTTACTTAGAAATAAATCCCATATTTTTTTACAATGCACAAACTAAAAAGACGATATCTTTCTACATAAACGCAATCAAACGTAAATCATTATCAAACCAAAAACTCGAACCCGTAAAACAACCCAAAACCTCCTCTCTCAAAACCCGCGACCACTGACTCACCAACTCTCAAAAATTCAGCTCGCCATCCACGAATAAACAAAGCCCTCGCACAACCCAACCAAAAGCCGCAAGGCGCACTTAAACGAGTCGTGCACGCAGGCACGCGTGAACCCTGAAAAGGGAGAGTTACTCTCCCTCTCCCTCTCTCTCACTTTTTGGTAAGTCGTCGCGCCGCTGCACTCCGGCTTTTTACCCGCGTTTATGCGCAAACATTTTCGGGATCCACGAGAGAAAAAGAAGAAGAGGACCGCGTGCAAAAAAAGAAGAGCGCTAATGAAGCCGCGCGGTTAGCCGAGAGAGATAGAGAAGCAACGAGGGGATTTGCAATTCTTGCGCGGCGAGATTCTTCCCGAGAGGACCGCCGTACGTCATCTTTAATTAGCGAGTAATTGCGCTGGCTTCTTTTTTTGCGCTTTGACCGCTTTGGCAGGCGCTCCTTTTGCTGAGGGCTTTTTATTTGAAGTGGTTGTAGCTGAGGATGAGAGAAGTGAAATTAATATGCCTGATCGACGGGTTTTCGCGTGGTTTTTTGATGAAGATGTTTTTAGGACTTTTGTTGGATTTCAAAGGATTGAGGTGAGTTTACGACAGTGTAAGACAGGTTGCAGCTTCCATCATTGTTACAGACAATGGCGGGGACTCGGTTTTCTTGCGTTGAATTTTTTGTTCGAGAAATGTATCTTTATGGTAAGTTTTGGTTTTCATAATTGAAGTTATAACGTAACAGCCCGCGCAAAAAATTTACCATGGCCGAAATATCGGAAAAACTTTGGGTGATGCGTCAGGCATCTACCTTTGAATTATTTCTTTATAATTTAATATTTCGCCAATATATTGTAATGTATCGTATATATTCTTATACATATTTTTGAATGTCCAAATTATGATATACATGTGCGGTATGTTGGATTCGTCCCGTAGCGGTATATTGACGAAATGTTGAATTTATTATATCGAGATAATATCGAAATAGTTCGTTAATTAGTAAGATTTTTGATAAACTAAAAATTTTAGCAACAAAATTTATGTGTTATAGATCGATTCTATACACTCTTAAGATTACATAAGCAGTTACATATTGTTAATTATAAAATTTTATTTAAATGTCATGATGTTACATAAAATTTTTTGAGGAATCTAGTTATTCGTACTCTTTTCAATGCTAAAAGTAAAGTATAAAGAAAACGGTAAAAAATTATCATCTTTGTCTTTAAACCTTCAAACGTTATTGTTTTTTACATTTTTCTTTCGTTAAAACTATACCGTTACCAAATCTGATTTACGAATGCTCAGTTGTGATTCAGAGACGAACTGATCTATATTAGTTTTATTTTACTGTATAAGTATAGTGAATTTTAGTGGGAAAGCAATTTTAATTGTGACATTTTAAGTGTTTCTGAATTTTATTTTCATTTTACATTTCAAGTTTGTATAATTCATTATTAAAATTTAAATATCATTTCATATAAAATGTAAAATATTTAAAGTATCAGTACTTATTAAATATTTTTCTAAAAATTGCCTTTTTATTGGTCAGTATGCGGTATGAAACAGATGAAGAAGATTCTTGGAGATTTTGGCGTAAAAGAAGATATGTTGTAGCAATCTTGGCATTTTTTGGTTTTTTCATATCCTATATTCTTCGAGTAAATTTAAGTATAGCAATTATCAAAATGACATCAAACTGTTCAGAGACAACGAATGAAAAAAATGAATTGGCAAGTACTTTTGGAATCGTATATTAATATTACAATAAATTATTTATAATTATTTCATTAATTATTAGAGTGAGCAGAATTGTGAATTTGACTGGGACTCCAGAATGCAAGGTTTTATTTTGAGTTCGTTTTTTTACGGTTATATCAGCACACAGTTGTTAGGAGGTTGGGTGGCATCAAAAATTGGAGGAAAACGAGTTTTTGGATTTGGAATAGCTGTGACATCATTTTTGACAATAATAACTCCACCAATTACGAGATATAGCGTTTATTTACTTGTTCTAGTGCGAATAATAGAAGGAATTTGTGAGGTAAAACAAATTTTTGATTTAAAGCTGTTTATAAGGTATGAAACTTTTGGTAGCAGATATAACTGAGAGAAAAATGCCCGCACAACAAATTGACAGGAGAAAAAATCATTCTTTTCAACCTAAAAAATAGTTTTGAGAAAATAATAATAAATAATAACATTTTAGCTCTTACTATTGACTGCAATAGTTATTTACGACACAAGTGCGGTAAAATGATTTTTACCTCGTGTGGACGTTTACGCACGAGCGGAGCGAGGTTAAAATAACTTTATCGCTTACATATCTAAAATAATTTTCTGGTACGACGTGCAAAAAGCTTGTTTTAATGCACGCGTTTCCGATCGCGCGTGTGAGAAAACGAATTTTTCGCACGCCATGTGGAAAACTATGTAACGTCTGTATTTTGGTTTAACGTTAATGAATTTTTTCTTAGTCGCAATCATTCACTTGGAAAATTTAAAGTTTATTTGTGTTTCCAAAACATACAAAAAATATTGTTTTCTCTCTAATGCCGGTAGGAGCCAGTATAAAAAATAAAATCTAATTTTTAATGTAATTTTTTTTTCTGTAATACTTTAACTTTTCTCTCGCAAAACTTTAATTTTTAAACAAAAATATGTTTTTATTATGGTTTTCTATAAAAGTCTGTAACATTCTATAAATTCAAACAATTAATGCTTTAGGGTGTAACTTACCCATGTATTCATGCGATCTGGGCTAACTGGGCACCACCTTTTGAACGTTCGAAGTTAGCAACACTCACTTTTTCCGGAAGCTTTGTTGGTACAGTTTTCGCAATGCCTGTATGTGGTATAATGACTGAACGATTTGGTTGGCCAAGTGTTTTTTACGCTTCCGGAGTACTAGGACTATTGTGGTATATTGGCTGGAGTATCTTTGTCAAAGATCATCCAGAAGATGATTCGTACATTAGCGAGATCGAGCTCAAATATCTAAAACGTACTATTGGTTCTACTGAGGTCAAGGTATAACAATAAATTTTGCAATGCATTCTATTTTTTATATATTAACTTATTTTAATAATTAAATTTTTAAATTTGCTTCACAGCGTATTAAGCATCCTTGGAAAGCGATGCTTTTATCACCTGCAGTTTGGGCTATTGTTGTAGCACACTTTAGTGAGAATTGGGGTTTTTATACAATGCTTACACAACTACCAACCTTTATGAATGGTAAATTCATAATCCTTTCAAACTAATGTCATCAAAATACGTTCATTTATTATTGTTCCGAATTGTAGATGTACTGGATTTCAAACTGGAAAAGGCTGGATTTTACTCAGCATTGCCTTATTTAGTGATGTCACTAGTTTTACAAATGTCAGGACATTTAGCTGATTACTTGCGTTACAAACGCATTTTTACTACAACTCAAGTTCGCAAAATTTTCAATTGCGGTGCCTTTGTATGTCAAACAATATTTATGGCATGTACAGCATATGTATTGACGCCAAAGTGGGCAGTGGCATGCATTACGATAGCAATTGGTCTTGGAGGTTTTGCGTGGTCTGGTTTCAGGTAAGCTTTTCTAAAATACAATAGTTTACTACATATGTGTTATAATATAATTATTATTTTTAGCGTTAACCACTTAGATATTGCACCTAAACATGCAAGTGTAATTATGGGAATAGGCAATACCTTCGCTACTTTACCTGGGATTCTTAGTCCGATGATTACTGGTTATATTGTAGAAAATAAGGTCTGTTTTAATTTATTATGACGACTTTTAAGGCTTTTATTCATCCCTTCTTACCAACATGTTACAGTTTACAAATTATATTCTTTTAATTTTTGCACAATTATTTGAGTTCTGAAACTTTTGTCAATTTTTAAAATTTTTAAAATAGTATACGATAAAAAATTGTACAATTTTATTAATTATTAACAGTAAATTTCACATGACCGTCTTAATCGATTTATTGTAGAGTAAAAACCAAAACCATATTTTAATATGAAAACGAATTATTGTTTGAATTTCAATATTTCACTCTGTATTAGCAGCTGATTATAATATTAAACTTTTTGAATTTACTTTTAAAATAAAATTATTATGTACTTTTTCTGTAGACGGCTGCTGAGTGGCGAGTTGTATTTTTAATTGCTAGTGCAATTTATCTAGTTGGTGCTATAATCTATGGATGTTTTGCTTCTGGTGAAAAACAATCTTGGGCTGTTGAAGATGAAATAGACCCCGAAATTGAGTAAAACAATCTGAATATAGAAAAAATTTACAAATTATAAAATAATTTTTGATAAACTAGGTGATTGGAGGTGATTAATATAATAATATTCCTATATAATATGCTATATATTATATATTATTCATGTAATATTTATGCGTAAGAACGTTTTTTAGCGCACAAAAAGTCAATACTGCTATTGATGCCAGCCTAATCTTAAAGAAGTCCGATAGTCCATTGTTATAAACTAGGCTGCGGTTATACTTTTTTAACTATTAATAAATTTTTTAACTATTAATATTATTATTCTTTGATCAAGCTCTCCTAATATTAATATCTATTTTATTGTAGTCCGTTTATTACTTGAAAAATTCTTGGTAACATAGTACGATAAATGACTTTTAGGCTATTGATCATTATCAATGTAAATTTGGTGTTTGGTCGATTCCATGAACGAAAATGACTAATATTTAAGTTTTTTTAGTAAACCTATTATTAATAACAAAAATATGTTTCATACAATTTTAATTGTAATTTACTAATATCTTTTTTAATACTGTAAATAAAATCATTTGAATTGAAATAAAATTTCGTTTTTCATATAAGTATAGTAAAATGCATGCGGTCTTTGCGCAATCAGTGTTGTTTTCATCAACAAATATTTAGTTTTTAGTAGTAATATTGCTTGAAAAAAGCAATTTTAATCTCTTGCTAAGATTTGTATAATCAATTCAGAATGATTGAAAATGAAGAAATACTATTTTTTATATTTAATATATTATATTATACTTAAAAACATTTTTTTAATTGTAATTTGATGTGATGTGAACATTGTGGGACTTTGGCATGATATTTCAGGTGAGATTTAAAGTAAAATCTCATTCGAAATTTTTCCATAAGGAAAATATACAAAACTGCATGTGGATAAAAATAAGTTTTATTACTGTTTGATAACAATTATTTAAAATATGCATGTATAATACAAAAATGTAAATTCTGATTTTCGATTTATAAAATTTTTACATACTAATACGTATTATATATTTTAATTTAAAATCACATAACAAGAACTTACACAATATACAAGTTATTATGTTTCTGTATATAAGCAGATATTAGAATATTTTTTGTGACCTTTAAGAAAAAAATGCAAAGACAGTTTACTTCATAATTAATTATAAGATAATACAATTGTTATCTTTTTTGAGACTAAAGATATCTTTTTTTTTAAATTTACTTCCAGAAGTATTGTTTAGGCACAACAAAAATTTTAATATATACATTCTATTTATATTTCATTAAAATTAAATGTTTTAGATTTCTCGAAAAATAAGATTAAAAAAAATGAAAAATTCAGTTTGAGATCTTACATTATACAGTTTTACTAACTAAAAATTGATGATTATTTACAATTATATACAGTACATGAGATTCTTTTTTTTTTAGTATAAGAATAAAATGTAAGTTTTAATTAGCAATAACTAGGAGTTTTTCATTTTTCTTATTATTAACAAGAATTAAGACACTGTTCGAAGGCTCTACACTTTTAATATTATATTTTTTTAATAGTAATTAAGATGTAGAAACTTTAATCCATTGGTCTTTTTTAGTCTTAGTATTTCTAAATTGTTTTCTTGAGTATATTGCCTTATTAAACACTGTTGCAAAATATATGATATATTCAAGTCTTATAAATTTAAAAAATTTATTATTTGTATTGACTTGAAATATGTTTTAAACGTTTTTCTTATACTATACTTTAAGCTACATTTAAGCAATGAAGCTCTTAGTAAATAAATATTTTAAATCTTAGAAAATATTGTCAATTTTAGCTAACAAAATAATTAAGCATTGCCAATAGCTTTTTGTTCATTCCATACTTGCAGTAGTTCTTCTGGATTTCCATAACCATGCGAACTAATAACATATTTATAATTGTACTTTGTATAATCCTTTTTATAGAAGTGAAATTCCTCGCAATGAAAAGGCTCTATATCAGCCTTTTTTGCAACAAGACCCAAAAAAATGTCATCAAATCTAAAATGTTTTGTATACATACTAGCATAGTACATATCTAAAAGAGCTTCTTTAGATAAAACATAAGCTCCAGCTGTAACGTATGGTGGCCACATGTGATATGGATACTCTTGTAATGAAACATACCACTTAGAACTCTTATGTCTATGTGGGGCAGAAACAAATACATAACCAGCAAATAATCTAACATCATCTGGTAATTCAAAATCAAGAACTTGTCGTTTTATTCTTGAGTTTAATAATTTATCATTTGTATTATTATGTTTTGTAATGGAATTAATTACTTTTTTAAATTTAAAGTCTTCATGATTAATATACGAATCATTATATAAATGTGAAGTTTTCTTCTCACTTTTTAATTTTCTTTTTTCTTCAATATTTGATCTCTTGGATCTACCCTTTGAATGTAAAATATCTCCTATCAAGAAATAATTATTATTAATAACATTTAATAAATAATTCATTTTTTCTGTATCATTTAAGACATTTCATAGAATTCTATTCATTAGTATTTATTAAAAAAAATTACTTACTCTTGTTTACATCATCCTTTAAATAATCTGGATATTTTGCTGGATTCCTTGTAAATCTTAGTACATTCTTTACAGATATATACATATCATCATCAACAAACATATAAAATTTAGAATTAGGACAATAATTAATAGCCCATGTAAATCCCATCATTGTTTTGATAGTATTATTATAATATGAGTCATAAAAATCTGCTTGAATAATATCGTCATATTTTACTGATTCTAAATTGATCTTTGTCCGCAATTCATTATCATCATAATGTGTACCTAATAAAAAGACTGTTTTAAATGAAACATCAAAAAATCTTTTTTCAAACCCCCAAGAATGTCTAATTGCCATTCGTCTCTCAAAATTTTCTACTGCTGACTTTACTAAAAATATTATGCGTAGATTTCGAACATTTGGTTCTATACATTTACTTTTGATATCATGGACAAATGAATAATTATAAATATTTATAGGTGGCTCATCAGGTTTTTGATTATGACGCAACGCAAGTATGAATTCATGAATATCTCCTTCATATGGATAAACAAAACTGTCGTCAAATGATTTTTCAAATACATGCGTAAATATTCCAGAAAAATCAAGTATAAAGATTACAACAATTGCCACACATATATGTTTTAATTTCACTTTAGACAATGATTTAATACTTCTTTGAAACAATGATTTTAATGAACAAATCATTCTCTAAAATTAATATTAATAATTTCTTTATTAATTGCTTTTCTTTTCTTGGATAGGTTACCTTGACACTTGGACCTCATATGTATCCAATGTTTTGAAGTTTTTTTTGAATATAAGAGTTCTTGCACAGCGAGGAATAAGAGCTTTGACACGATAAAATATTTAGGCTACGTCCAGAATCAAAATTTGTTGCTAGTACCAAGCTATCTAGTTGCTTGCATAGCAAATATTAGTAGGGCTGTCCAACTAAGAAAAATCTATGAAACAAGATCGGTAAAAAAGAAACAAATTTTAAATAATTTAAGAACTAAATAAATTTCCAATTATTAAAATTTGTCGTATTCAGAATTATATAAATATATAAAATATTCAAAAAGAACAAAGAATGCAATGTGGATTGTAGACTCGCCCTGTTTAATTTAAAGCCAAGGAATTTCCACGGCTCCGTAGAATATTTCATGTAGACGTACCCAAATAGTGGACAACGTACAGCTGGTACGTTTTCATGCAGATATTGTAGACGCAGGTTAAATGTAAAGAAATACCTATATTGGATTAATTATAGACGATTTTTAAACAAACATGTACATGTATATATCTAACTTGTTAACAAAAATGGAACTGCTTTTTTGCATAGAGAATTAGGGTGTATGCATTTTATAGTTTTCAAATATAATACTTTTAATTTTATTTCGTTTTAAATCGCCAAAACTTTAAAAAGATTGAGCAATGAATAATTACGTGCCTGATTCCCTAAATATTCAGACTTAACCAATTTAGTTTTGCAATCATTCAAATATGGACGACGATCTGGAAGATAAAGTATTGTATCAGGTATTTTATAACATTTATTATCTTATTTATTGAGCAAAAGTGCTCATGTTTTGAAAATAATCCAAAATGTTTCACATAATTTATCTAACTCTTGAAATTAATAAAAATAAAACATTTCAATAAAATGCAAAACTCATTTAATTTAATATCCTTGTTAGGTGTATACAAAGATAAACGAAGATTTGAGGCCATCGAACTGTCAAAATTAAAGGAAAAAATTATTTATTAATCTAATAGATATAAAAACTAAAAGAGAAATTTAAAGAAAAATACTTGTTTTAAATTAAAATTGTTTTAGCTGAAACAAATTGTTTTAAAAGTAAATATTTTCATACAAGCACAAAAATATTTTATTTATTTTTTAAATATTTTGTTTTTATTTCTAATGAAGCAATTGATATTTTTTGTACAGTTTTTAGATATCTTGTAAAAAAATTAAATTTATTGTTTTATATTGTTATTAAATAATTCTACAATTATATTATAATTAAATTGTTCAGAAGTATATAAATAATAATAAATATGCACTATCTACATTGTACCAAATATATAAAATTCATAAACATTATGTGAACTTTAAATTAAAATCTTAAATATGCCTTGTTCGTTGCATACCGTGGTTAATGTTTTTATATAGTAACAACTTCTTATTTTAGTTTTTAATATTAAAGAATTAAAAACAATAAAAATAAAATAAAATGATTGTTTTAATATTAATTTAAAATTTAATATTAAATGATATATGTGTATTAATATTTTACTTTCTCTGTAAATAAAGAGATTTATACACAAAACAGTTTTGTCGTATTTCAAATCAGTCTAGAAATACTGGTTATAAAATGACATGATTTATCATCACAAGGTCTTTATATGACTGTTTCTTACACAGTGCTTTTCATACATAGAGTATTTTATTGAAATGTAATTTGCTATTAACTTACATGTAAGCTATTTTATCTGTTAGATTACTTACAAAAATTTCTTAATTTTTCAGACTTATTTATCACACATGAAGTTAATATCTAAAATGGCAGTAGGTGTACCTACAACAGGAATTAATACATTTTTTAGTTATTTTTGGCGTACTATTAGATTATTCTTTCTTAAACCAGAAATGTTGCTGCTTAGTATATTATTGTTTGCAATACTTATCTACTTGCAATCCCTTGATACCTGGAGTAGAACATTATTGGGAAAAATACAACACACCCTTGGGCGAACTGCATCAAAAGTATTTTCATTATTTATTTACTTATTTATTAGTTTATTAAATAACATTATATTAATTATATACAATAATGACATTAATAGAACTAATTAATTATATTCTTATGAAGGTATCAAAATTTCAATTTCTAATAAATAATTCTTCAAATGAAAAACTTGGATGGGAATTTAAACAAGATTACGTAGCAGCTTATGCTGTTCAAGGTCATAGAGCACATATGGAAGATAGATTTGTTATAAACAGTGATATAAGCAATACAGGTGTTTCATTATTTGCTATATTTGATGGCCATGGTGGAGAGGTAATGCCATAAAATTTATAGAGAATTAATTTTAATTAATTTTAAAATTTTTATATTACATAATACATTAAATTATTATTTTAGTTTGCGGCAAATTATGCCCGTGACAAACTTATACCAAGTATTAGTGAACAAGTAATTGAATTAAAAAATTTAATATCTGGAAAAACCTCTCATCTACATAAAAATGAATCTAATGAAGATGTTAATCCTAAAAATGAAGAAAATTCTAAGACTGAAAATAATTTAATTAAAAGGAACAAATCATTACGTAAAACTACTAGTACAATAACAGATGATTATGCTAAGAAAGATATTGGAATCACAGATCCTGAACTACTCGATAAACTTGATAGTCTTTCAAAAACCATTACTAGAGAGGTATATAAATATTATCTAATTTTTTTTTTAATATAGATAATAACATTTGAAGGTAATTGTTTTATATCCAAACATATTTATCTCATAAATAATCTATCAAAAATTGTAAAAAAAGAAAAAAATATTTCAAACTTTACTTTATCAGAAAGAAGAATTAAAATAAGATGTTTTTTTTTTAAGATACAAACAATTTTATTCTGAAATATGCAATTTTTTGCTAAAAGTTTTGAGTACTACTAAAACTACAATTTTAAACTTTCAACTTTAAAATAGTTAATTTGTTACAAAATTACGGAGAAAAAATCTTAAACTTACCTTATATTATACAAAATACTTTATATTAATATTATTCATAATCATTCATTTTTGCTTTAATTTACTAGGTAAGACCACTAAGAAATGAAGAAAAAAAAAGTTTACCAATTGACATATCCACTTATTTGGATGGAAATAAAATAAATTATGGCAAATTGTTAACTGATCAAGTACTTGCAGTAGATAGATTATTGATAGAGGCTGCTAAAAAAAATATGGATGTTGCAGGCAAGTTTTTTAATTTTTTTTACATTTTTTAATTTTTTTTTTTTTTTTTTAAACGATAAAAATAAAGATTTTTGGCGGTATGTTATTACGCACTTGACGGAATGTCATGCCTATAAAACAAATTTTGGGCAAATTTCCAGAATTTTGACGTAATTATAGGACTCATTAATTATTAGACATTTTTAAACTAAATTTTCACACTTTTTATTGTAATAGTCTTTTGGTCTTTCGGTTCATAGCACTTAATTCACTGATTTTACATTTCTATTAATTTTTGTAGGTACAACAGCATTAATAGCCCTTCTAGAAGGTAATAAATTAATTGTCGCAAATGTAGGCGATTCAAGAGGAGTTATGTGTGATGGAAAAGGCAATGCGATACCTTTATCGTTCGACCATAAACCACAACAGGTATACTCTAAATTAAATTTTAAATTTATTAATTTCTTCCTTAATTGTTAAGTGTAAATTAAAAGAATATAATTTTTTTAGCAAAGAGAAAGAAATAGAATTAATAAAGCTGGAGGTGTCGTCACATTTAACGGCGTATGGAGAGTTGCAGGAATTTTAGCTACTTCGAGAGCTTTAGGAGATTATCCTCTTAAAGATAAAAAGTTGGTAATAGCAGAACCAGATATTTTGACTTTTGATCTTGATGATCATAAGCCTATGTTCCTTGTATTGGCTTCTGATGGCTTGTGGGACACTTTTACCAATGAAGAAGCTGTAGCTTTTATAAAAGAACGCATTAACGAACCGCATTTTGGAGCCAAAAGTATTACGCTTCAAAGTTATTACAGGTACTTTAAAAAAATAATTTATGAATTTAATAAAATCACTTATTTGTATCGTTTGTTTTTACAGAGGATCTTTGGATAATATTACAGTTGTAGTTATCAATTTTAAAAATCGAAACAACCATACGAAGTAATAAAAAATAAACAAGAATATAATATACTTTATAGTCAAATATGTCTATTTAATCATAAGATTTCACTTTTGAAGTGTTCTAGTCACGTCTGCAAATTTTATTCTGATAAAGAATAAAAATTGGCTAATATTTTTGTATTATATAATTCTCTATTTTGATAAATAAAGTAATGTTATTCTTGGATACAGTATCATTTATTATTATAAATAAAATATATGAACAATGAAAAAGGATAACGGTAGCTATTTGCAACTCTCTATTTTATGCGAAAATCTACATGAAATTGACTTACCAGGACAGTACTTGAGAATCGGGGTTACCGATTTTGATGAAACGAAATTAGGAAAGAATTGATAATTTAATCCAAAATTATATTTGTTAAAATAACTCAACTTTAAATAAGCATAATTTTAGACCAAATTATCAATTCTTTATTCTAAAAACGGCAAATTGAAGCTTGATTTTTCTAGTTTCATTTCGTTTATTGAGAAATTTTAAACATCAACTAAACTTGTAGTTTGAGCAAAAACTATTTCAAGTAGTAGAGTATATGAGTCAATTAGAAGTAAATAATATACAGAAATAGGTTTAGGGTGATCGATGTTGTATGCCGTGATATGGTTGGGTTAGATTAGAGTTGCATTGAAAAAGTAAGTATTCAAGGTTGAATGAATAAAAAGATTAAAATGAAATTTATATGTATGTTTGTGTATTTACTACACTAACGTCCTTTATCCACAAATGCAACAAATTATTATAAGAATTATTATGATTATTACTAGTACTGTTATCAATGATTTTATAATGATTACTTAATTTTTGTCCACTATTATATTGTTGTTGTTATTGTAATTATTAACAATATTATTATTACTATTAATATTATTACTATAAAAAATAGTAATTACAAGATAAACGCATTAGATATATTTATAATAAATAATGTTCAGTATTATTAAAGTAGAAAATGTCTTTCTCATTAAATTTATACTATTATATACAATATTTATTTTAAGGAACATTTTACAAGCAATAATTACAATTTCTCTAGTAATGATTAAACAAAAAATGAACATACTACGATATCATAATGGTTTTGAATAATATTGTTTATTTAACTGAACTAACATACGAAAAAAAAAATGGTTTGGTTGTTCCACTAAGTACTAAATCAATTCATGTGTTTAATAATGCACTTTGGCAGTTTATAATTTTATCAATACCAACTTACCCTGATAACCAAACGTGTTATATTAGTTTCTGATTACTTTTGCAGCAACTTGTATTTAAAAAGATGAATTTTGATTATCAGGGTTTATAGTAAAAAATTAAGAGAATTTTGTATTCCATACCTTTGTTTAATTTTCATAAAAAGAAATTTTTTCCAACAAATTAATTGATTTACTTGATATTTTTGGAAATATTTAAACTTTTAAGTGGTAAACATGCTTATTTTCTAAAATTTTTAAATAATAAACAGTTCTGTCATATTTCATATATCTATAATCCCTATCGCAGTACACTTTTTTTTAATATATTTCAGTGTTCAAACTTTTCTCTTGAAACAATAAACCAATTAACATAAAACATTGAAAAATATTAAAGTTTTTATGTAAAAAGTGAGTAAAACTTTTCAAATTCAATGTACTACAAAATTTTACATCTATTGTAAATTTAAATCGTCTATCGCACAGTATTTTCTTAAACGTTTACGACGTCCACTTACTGAGAACATACAAATAGTAAACATATGTACATAGTATTGATCGTAGTAAGGTAAAATTGTTTTTATAAAATACATAAATCATTCTGAATCACAATAAAATTTTCTATAATTTATGCATCAATGTAGATCACTTTTGAAAAAAAATATTTTTTATCCAATAAGCTGTTTCCTTTTATTAACAAAAAAACGAACTTTTGCAAAGTACTTGATTATAATCGTTTAAATTTTTAAATATAAAAAATAAAGTAATTTTCAGCTACAAAGCGTCAATTTATTTCGCATCATTCTTATAGTGAAATCTTAATCAGTATTTTTTTTATATATTTTTATATATTATTCACAAATTTAATAATAAAATCTAAAAAATCATAAAATTACATAGTTTGTAGAAATTATGTAATTTTAATTATAGATAATTTAAAAAAAATTCATTGTGTATCATAATTTATTACATATTTTATTCAGCTGAACTTTTTTACTTTTTATTTTTGATAGTATACCCATACAAGGTATTGAATAAAGATTAAACTTCTTTGTAAAATAATTTGATAAAAAATTTTTAAAATTAATATATAACTATAAACTTATACACAATAAAATTTTTATATTATGTTTTACGATTACAATTTTGTTTTTCAGCCAACTTGGACTATCACTGCTTTAAAGAATTTCATTAGATAACAAAACAAAATTATTTAATTATTAAATTACTATATCTGAATAGCAAAATAGTTTCAAAATTACAAATCTGTTGATTGTCAACCGAGTAATTCAAACCCTTCATCCGAAGTAGGTACTAAAACTGTAAACAGAAAACATACATACCATATGAGAATTAATAACTTGTCAATACTTTCTAATATTCGTTTAAAACCGAACAAAGTGCGCGTTGAAAATTCATACAGCGAATAATATTTCTTGATAGCAACATGCACAAACTTAGTTTAGCGTATGCAAAATCGGGCTTTACAAACAGCTTAAAAAATAATTTTGATGTTATATTTGTTTGGGTGTAAACGTACCGAACTATACAATCTAATTATTTAATTGTTTATTTGATCAATCAATTGTAAGCTATAAGGATTCTTAAAATTTTTTTAAAAAGTAACAAGAAAAATAATTTTTTTTATACCGCATCTCCACTCAACCGTACAAATTCGAAGTTTTGTGCACGGAATTTTTGTGTAATATAAATATTTATTTTTTTTTTTCATAGCAAAATCGCAAAATGTATAAAAAAATTATTAAAAATATCGTTAATATGAAGAGAATAATTTTTTTAATTTTAATTTTCCATTAAAATAATAACTGTAATATAATGTAAGCATAGCATACTAAGAAATGGAGCGTTCAGTGCTAAAGAGAGCCAAGTCCATTCTGAAAAACGATTTTTTTTCAACAAAGAAATATTTATATTTCTGAAATTCTAACATTAGACACTTAGTTATTCTTGGATTCTGCAGTGACTAAAAACTATTTATATAAATGTGTATACCGATCTTTCGAATTAAATGTTAGTTGGCTGTACTACTACATTTTCTCAAAAACATGTAAAATGAAGCTTGGTCTTCTTTGGTTGTGAACTCTCCAAATATAGGAAACAAAGCAGATTCAATTTAGTGATAAAATAATATATATTTTACATGCGATAATATTTAAAATAAAAATTAATAAATTTGAGGAAATTATAATGTAATAATTTAAAATTACAATTAAAGGAATAAAAGTAAGGCGAGTAAAAAAGAGCGAAAGCATGTATAATGCAATATTTGATTTTGCTGGAAAGTTACGAAATTTTGTGTAAATAAAAAGTGTAATAACAAATATAGATATTATATCGTGGTAAAAACAGTGACGGAAAACAAGCTATCATGATCCAAATTTAAAGAGTGGGAAAATGTAACAATTCAAAAGCATCGAAGCGCAATAAGACGCGGAAAAAAATCTTGCGACAAGTAAGGGGTAAAGCGCATTCATTCATTGCAACTTTAATTCTAGGAGATACATTTAATTTTTAATTAATTTATAAAAAGATATAACGATAGTAAAAAAGAATTTGATAAAATTTATTCAAATGGTGTAATCTATTTACTAAAAATAATTTTTACTCACATGTAGATGATGCAGCTCCTAATGCTTCTGCGGCAGCATCTTCAGCCGGTGACCAAGTTGCCGGTCTTTCTGAACATAATTCAAAAAGAGGTTGTTTTTCATTCGTTATGAGTTCTTCTTCCATTAGCCTACATAAAGATCTGAAGTCTTTTTCATTTGCACAAAAGAAGCACTGAAATACAAGATTTATTATCACATATTTTACATTCGTTAAAATATTTCTAAATTCAAAATGTATTTTGAAATTGATAGTTTATTACTAACTAGTGCAACAGAAGGATCCATTCCCGTTATGGGTATGCGACTAGCAATTTTACAGTGATAAGTAGCATCTACATCTGCATCACTATCATCAGATTTTTGATCAACACTACCAGATCGTTGAGTTGTATGAGGATCTAAGAAAATTACTTCGTCTCCTACATATAAACAAATAGATATTATTATCTTTCTAAGAAAATTAAATTCAATATTTTTTACTTACCGACGTAACCGATAAAATATAAAGCATGACTTGGTTTTCCTCCTATTAAGCCTAAAGATTGAGGAAATTGAAACGAAGTCTAAAAAGAAAATTTGATTATAAAATTTACATCTGAATATAATAAATAAAAAAACATGCAACTACATACTTTGAGGCCATTAATATATATAGGATTGATTTCACTCAGTCCCAAACGAAGTGGTATTAGTAATAAAAGTGGTTTCCATTGGCTTGGTGCTTTTAATGGTTTTTCCCCGTCTACTTCCGCTGTTGTAGCTCCTTCCACTCTACACTGTCTCACTATAATTTTATATTTATTATCACAAAGTTTTTTATAATATTCATTTAATTTATTTAATATTTATTTAAAATTTATTTAATAATTTCTTACCGACATCATTCACAACCAAAGCGTTATCTAAAGCAACATGAATGGTAATAGAACTCCAATCATCGTAAACGACTAATTTTCTAAGAAAAAAAACGAAAGTATAAAAATTTAAAATCAAGTAATAACATTACTTCAATTTATATGTATGGATTTAAGAAATTTACTTTAATACTTGAGCAATAGTATTAGGACCAAACCATTGTCCAACATCTTTTCCTTCTGAAGCACCCATTAGTGCTATTTGATGAATAGAGTAAGGCGCGGCTCTTCTATCTTCAAAGCGTCTTAAAATATTTAAATAAGTACTACTTTTTGTCTCTGGTGTCCACCTCCAGTCTCTACCTATAATTTAAAAAGTATAAGAATAACAAAGTATACAGTAAAAAAAAATGATGAAGATGATTAAGTTCGTACCTAATTTTAACGAGATTAGAGCTTGACCTAGTACCATTTGGCCGCATCTTAGCATACAGCCCCATCCTTTGTCAGATGTAAAGTTAGAGCCAAAACCACCAATTGGAACAAATCCTTTCCGGTAAGTAAACCAAAGCCTTGATCTAATGTCCCTGCGTATAGCATCGATATCTAATAATGATAAAAAAATTAATAGCAACCTTCTAATCTTTAACGGTTTTATTCGCATTTAAAGCGACTTTCTATAACTGCGTTGCCGAATAAAAATTCGCATAGTTTTTGTTCAGCAATAAATGTTAATATTTAATATAAGTTTGTATATGATATGCAGGGTGAATTTTTCTATGTATAACATAAATATTTAATTGGATTCCCAAGATACGCGGGAAAAATTTGCAAGTGTATTTTAAATGAGAAAAACGTAGGTATGGTCGGCGATACTAGCTTGCGGAAGACATCCCAAAGCTACATTTTCTTCGTTTTTAAATAAATGAAAATAAGTGTTTCGTAGAAGTATTTATTATGATTAACTAATGTCGTGACCATATAACACATGTAATAATTTTTTGTTTATACATTATGAATTGAGCCCTTTAAAAATTATATTATATTCATTACAAAACTAATACTTTTAACAATGAAAAAATTGGAAATACGAAGCCGCCTAATTTACGGGACACGCAGAAAAAAATATTTCGTTAAGTTTTTTATAATCTACAGAAATTTTCCAAAAAATTAATATCTTTTTTTGCTCTGTGCTCACTGACGGAGTTTTTCTGTTAAAAATCGGAGAATCAATTTTTTAACAGAGCTAGCTAAATTTCTTATGATGATATAAGAAAAAGGAGTTTTTTAGATTTTTTAAGAATTTTTTCCACTTCCAGCAGAATTTTAACTCAGTTAAACGAGAAAATTTAACGAAATATTTTTTCTGTATAAAAAATAAATTAATTTATGATTAAAATAATAAAAATAATTATAATATTTTGATAAAATATAAAATAAGTTACTTTTTTTTAAAATAAAAATAAATATCATCTTTAAGAAATGTAAATATCTATTTCTAGTATTCTTGTATAAAAGCATTAGTATTTTTACAATTCATAATTGTTTAGACATAAAAGTGTTGGAAAAAAATATAACTTATTGTAGGTTTAAAAAGTTGTTTTAATGCCTTTTAAAGATATAATTTTTCCTATTTAAAATACTTGTGCAAATCTGCCTCGTTAAAATTTATATAAAATAAAAAGAATTAAGGCCTTTGAATACAAACTATTTTACCATTTATTGTGATTGAAGTAGTAAGCAAAAATGATGTTAATGCCTGTTATTCATAAAAATGTTTTTAACAATACTAACAGATAAGAAAACTCAAAAGAAAGTTCCTAAAGATTGGAAGCTATTATATTGCAAGAGCTATCTTTGAAGAATAGCATATGTATTTCCCATTTTGGACAAAAAAAAACATGCTGATCATTTTTCTGATCGAAATATACAAGAATATTCCAAATTACAATGAAAAATAGAGAAACGTTAGAAATTACTGTTCAATTTTAAATGTCAAACAGTTGCAATAGACAATTATTATATCGAAAATTGACTAGGACTGTCTAAAAATAATTATAAGGTTTGACATTTATGTATGAATTATTAAATTATTAAAAATACTTTTTTCTTATTGGATCTATATTATAATAAATAATAAAATAATGTATATTAACCTTTTTTGGAATTGTATTTTCTACCTAGTATCCATACAACATTTTCTGTTTGTGGTATATCATCAGGTTCGTCAGATGCATTATTAAATAAATTATCCATAATGGCAATTCTTGCGTACAATAATTCTGGAAGGCTTATTAACGTTTCATGTGGAATGAATACGCCTGAACACTGAGAATATTAATTTTTATTAGAATTAAGTCTATCTAAGATAAGATTACTTTAATACTTAAATTTTGAAAGTTTAATAAGTGTAACTTACCTTAAACAGATTTGAAAACATTGGGCAAAGCACTAGTGACTTGGGTAATAAAATTTCAATGCCATTGCATGCTCAGTTTTATTTATAACAAGTTTCTGAAATTAAAAAACAAAGAAATATGTAAAGACTATTACTTAAAAACCTATAATTATTAATTGAATTAATACGAAAGTAATGACAAGGTAACAGGTAACGATCTGTAACTTAATTCTTAAAATTATGTTGTTTTCTCGATACCACTTTGTTAGATACTTTATATGCCTACAATAATGTCAACTATAAAATTAGGTTAGCTTTTAAAAGTTTATTTTTTTCTTCTAAATAAACCAAGTATTTATAAAAACGCCAATTCCCGTTTCTTTGGTCATGCAACAACAACAATATTGAGTTTAAGGCTAGATTTCTTACGTATTTTATTTCCTGTTTTATTTAACTTCTAAATTTCCATTATTCATCGTAATCATCGCAACGAGCAAAAATATTAACAAACAGTTAATTGTTATATTAATCAGCACAAACTGTACTATTTTGACGTACGACTTGCTTCGACACTTGAGGTACTAATGTAGGAAAATACAATACTCGATACGCCCCACCTCTTGCTATGTTTCCTGATCCTAAGGCTACGTCTTCACACAAAAATCCACTATACTTAATTGCAAAACACTTTCAATTGCTGCTAGTGTAAAGTTACTAAATCTTCTACCAACGAATATTATATCCCTAGGATTTACATTTTTTTTTAATAGGAATTTCTTGTTATGAGACTTTCTTCATGGGTGTTCCATGCTACATGTTCCATGCACAAAAATTTTGTTGTGTGAAATCTACAAAGTTCATGATCTGTGACAGGGAAGCTGCATGCTTTTTTACCGTGCATAGATCATGAATTTAGTAGATTCCGCTCGCGTAACAAAATTTTACGCACGGAATAAGTAACGCGCACAACTACAGTTTCGTAATAACGGAACGAATCTGTCAGCTGTTCGAAAATGCGTTCCGTTCCAGCATGAAAAGCAATTTTTTCTAAATCTTCAGAAATTACTTTTCCTCTTCCGCTTCTCTTCTCGATAATGACTATGGATTTCGCACCGAGATCTAATACAAAAAGAAATACTCGAAATCGTATTGGAAAGGATTTTGGAGCACTGTTTCGAGTTTTGGAGCACACCTAGTGTTTTTGCGTGGGCGTATGCAACTACAGTATCACGTGTGATTCGTGAATTGTAGACACAGTCTGGCATAATAACGGAATGAATGCCACAAAGTTGTAGAATGAACCTTAGTTAGCTCTTGACTCGAAGCTTTTTGTAACCAAAAAAAAAAAAGACATTTTTTATTAATCTTTTAACTATTTAAATTTATCTATATCTATAATATATCTGAATATGAATGCATTAATTACTTCTCGTTTATTACAATTTTCAAAAAACATAATTATTCCATTAGAATATGGCATTCAAGCAAATAGTTATGCTATCCCTGGTAAGAAGATTTTAATTTATTTTTTTTTTCCAATTATACTTAAAATAAATATATTCAAATTAACACTTTTTAGTTTTAATTAATAATTGTCTAATACTGACTTATATAAAAGTTTTTATGAAAATAAGATTTACGATTAATATATAATTTTGTATATACACTGCACATGACAAATCTGTATTTTAATATTATTCTATTTATTTGAAGCTTTATTTATTTATTTAAAGACTACATGGACTCAAGTCCTTTCTACAAAAACATCTATAAGCAGGAATGGGCATGCAGTATTAGAAAATAAATAATCTAAATACTTTTGTTGTATCAGATACATTTGAAATACAGTATTTTAAATACAGTATCTAAAATACAACATTTAAAATACAGTATTAAATATAAATAGTAATCAAATCGTTTTCCTGAATTGTTCAAATTTGAATAATAAAAGTAAACAAAAAATCATTTTAACTTGTGTCTGAAAATTTACAACTTATGTGTTTTTGTTAGTCAACTTTAAAATGATATAACTTTGGACCCAATTGTTGATATTAATCTATGCTTGAGCGTGCTAACATAATTATACAAATAATTTTCTTTGTTTTACTATGCCTACGTTTCCTTAACTGTATCACAGTATGTCTAACTGAATTAAAAGAATAAACTTGAAAACATGTCATGATTTTAGGTATGTCATTGGGAAAAGGTAAAAAGATGGGAAAAACAAAAGGTCCAACGGCAGAGAAAAAAGTATTGCCAGTAGAGACTGATATAGATAAATTACTCAAATATTGTTGTGGAACTAATATTCTAAAGGAAGGAGGGCAAGATGTTGAATTAAAACCTGACTCCGAGTATCCTGAATGGTTATGGACAATACGAACTGGACCAGCACCACCACTTGAAGAACTTGATCCAAATACTAAACAATATTGGAAAAAATTAAGGAGAGAAGGCATTAAAAGACAGAACAAACTTAGATCACTAAGAAAGTTTTAATTTATTTTTACAAATATCTAATTCAGTTAAAAAAAAATAATAAAAATAGTTTATCACTGTTCGATGAGATTTTTTTACAACTATATTACCAGCTCAGAAGTATACTGAGCTAACTAGACTTTAAGAACATTGTAAATAAGAATTCAACTTTAGCAAAGTTTTATCTATAAATTATTTTTGATTGTATTCAAATAATTGCGTACTTATTATTATTTAATGAATTGAGCACCCTAGCTATTACCACAAAATAGCAGATAAATTCATCAGATTTGTTGTAAATATAATAATTGCGTATCTCCGCTTTAACAATCTTTTACCGTCTAAAAAATATTTCGCACAATATTACTATTTTTTGTATGTATTTGTTGATTTCATCAGGTTTTAATGAACTGAGTAACCTAGTGGTTACCATAAGGAAGCATATAGACACGTCAAAGTAGGTGTGAAATTGATAATCACATAAAAAACCTAGAGATATAGGCAAGGTCCATCTGGTTATGAAAATAGTACATTTTATACTAGTGCGAGAAAATGACTTTAGCCTATTATAGGCTACGAAAATTCCCTTTTTAATTAAAGGAATAAATCATTTTGCATCTAATATTGCCACTGAGTTTGAAAAATATATTTATATGATACTCAATAAATTTTTAAATAAAGTTAATGGCTTAACATTAGTGTCAATTTCTTTCGGTTTCAGCCGCGCTCGATGATCACTTGGCGGTTTTATAACTTCTGTGTTTAAACAGGGATACGGCTGCGTATGAAAGTACTCATGCCGAAGAGCCTAATTAGATAAAATATAAATATTTTTAAACAATAATATAATATTTATAAATATAATATATTGATATGTACCTCTTCTGCCGAGAAGCGCTTGGAAGAATCGTAAATTAAAATAGACTTTATAAGTTCTATAGCCTCTTGTTGAGCATCAGGTATTATGCGCTCCCACAATACTCCTTTATGGTATGGAAATGTAATTTTATTATAATCGGGTAGTGAGCTCAATTCCGGCCATGATTCTGCCGTAGGAGAGCCGAGATGTCCTAATACTATTGCTAGTTGCTCGATGTCACTATCTCCCTACAATTTTATAATTTTGTTAAATTTTATATTTAATTATGACTTAGATTTTTTAATTTAGTTTAAGACAGTGTTAAAGTTTTATAGTTAATTAAATTTACTAAAATCTATTCTTTAATTCAATTTTCAATTTTTGAGTAATATTGTACTGATTCTTAGTTAACAACTAAACTATAACAATTTTCTTTTCCAAAATTAAAAAATAGCCGAAAAGAAATGAAAAAAAAGCAGCCTCTTAAAATAAATATGTTTCGCATTTGTAAGATTAATAAAATCAATTAACCGGAAAAAGAGGTGAATTATTTAGCATTTCACCAAATATACAGCCGACCGCCCACATGTCAATAGACGCATTATAGTATCTTGCTCCATAAAGTAGCTCTGGAGCTCTGTACCACCTAGTAGCTACTTGGTGTGAATAAGGTCGACTTATGTCCTCCCACATTAATCTGCCCAGTCCAAAATCGGCAATTGTTAAAATACCGTCTTCTCGAATCAACAGATTAGCTGGTTTCAAGTCCTAAAATTAAATTATATTTATACTTCCTATATGTAGTGGCAATACATTACTGTTTTAAAGTATTAATTATTAAATCTACTAGTTTCGAAATACTAAAAAATATAAAATATTAATAACAATATAGAATTAATATTTTATGAAAAATCATAATTCATAATTTACTTTAAAAACTGCGATTCAACAAACGCGTCAGATAAAGTGCACAATGTACTGAGCTATAAAAGTAAGTAGGGCGTTTGCAACGATTGTGCAAAATAATACAGTGTCATACTCTGTGCATAATATTGTTGTCGTGCATATAAGCAACGCCCTCCAAGAGCATTCTCATATACGTTTTTATCTGCGAATCTTTCAGCGGCCTGTCGTAATCTTTTAACAGCTCCCAGAGCCCTGAAGGCATGTACTCGAAAACCATGACGAAGTCCAATCCTGCGGGAAACGCGTCTAGCAGCTCGACAATCTAAAAGAATAAATAAGGGATGACAAGTAGCCGTTAAACTTGAATCGATTCAAGACTTTTTTTTTTAAATAAAAAATAATTTTTTAAGTAAAAAATATGATTGGAAATTTATATTCTATGGTTGTATTGTGTACCCTTATAAGTACGATTGTTTTATTTTTATTTCATTATTTATGCATTTTTTAAATTTCTCATATTGTTTAGAGAAAACAGTTTCTTTAAAGCAAGAATTTAAATATTGGAATATGCTTCCACTGTTAATGAGTTGATTTTGTACCACTCAATAAAAGATATTTCGACCACGCGTGGAGTTTCGTTTCTCCCACAAATTGATGGGACACCCCGCGGACCCCCATACACGTAAGATACCAAGGTCAAATCATACTAAAATTTGACATACATATGATAAATCTCATGAATGGTTCATGTATTTTATTTAAAATTATCAAAATAGAAGAGTAATTTTAGTTATAAATTTCTTTGATAATTATAAAAATAATTGAATATGTTAAATACGTTTATCTTTTATGCTTAATTGTGCCAGACATGCGGAAGAATTACGCCAAAAATTATTACAAGGACTGTTTTTGTTAACAAATCTAATCCCATTTAATCTAAGCTCCAGCAGCGAAAAGATCTCTATATTTTTAATTTATTTTAAAATTATCGATTATAGGCTGATCATCTTGATCTCATTTTAATGATTCAAAATAGCATTAAGCAACTTTCAGATTGGTAGCATTCCTAATCAACTTAAACGATCACATTGCATATATATTAATTAATCCACCTGTTAGAAAAAAAAACCATCAACTAATGCTCACGTATGGATGCTTTAATCGCTGCAACGTCTTGACTTCGCGTAGCACGGACGTAGGTATACCATCCTCAATTCTCTTAAGCAGTATCCTTTTCAAGGCCACGGGCCTAGGTACTGTACTTGCATTGTCGAAAGCTTTGAGCACCAGGCCATGTGCTCCCTCGCCGATTTTTCCGACAACAGTGTATCTTTCCATTTTATAAGTACTTGTTGAACTTTGGGGATGAATCAGCACAGAGATTCTTCAATGCATAACTTGTACTTCGAACTGTTTCTCTTAACGAGTTACTATAGCAACCTGAGCGAAACATTGTGTGCACCGAATAGCGGTCTATTTAACTTATACTTAAATATTCAAATTTCAAATGGCAAATACGAAAGCAGAAATTTCATATAATTTTAAAATTCTGTTTGAATTTGAATATTTTATACACTTAGAAAATAGTTTTGAGATGTAATAAATATGATTTCTATATGTGCATAAAATTAAATAAAATTCAAATAAAAGCTAGGTAGTTTTACATAAATTTATGTAATAAAACGCATAAAATGTGCTTGCGTGAAAAGGTAACGTAAATTTTTGAACGAAATAATTTTAATTGATACTTTCAATTTAGCTGATAAACAATTATTTATTTTTATAAATAATGGCCGTAACAAAATTCATATGGATAGAAAACATGTCAGAAAATCTTTTTAGCTTTATTCACGAATTTTTACATAATTGCAAGAAGCTGTTCTTTTATGAACTGTAATTGCGAAATTCGACAATATAAAAAAAATGAAAATTATACATACCTTTATATAATCTTATGAAAATTAACATGGAGAACTAATTAATTACATGGATAACAAATTAATCTTTTTTTTTGTAAGTTTTAATATACTTCAAATTGAAAAATGTTTCTCAAAACGTACATTATCACTAAGTTTTCTATAAGTATGCGCAATTTCGCGTAATAAAGAAAAAACGATCGATTCAATTCTGTAAATATAAATTTGCAGATAAACTTGCGTGTGCATTTAAGAAACAATAAGCCCGATCGGTGATTCATTGACATTACATTATTACAATACAATGTAAGAGAACGATCGAGCGAGAGCTAGTGAGCGAGCCTGAACTTTTCATTGTTTTTTTTTTTTTCATTTTCTCAGCAATCGTTAATCGTTTAACAAAGCCGATGGCCGGCCAACTTCCAATCGTGAAACGAGCGTCATTGAGCATCAAGCGTCAATCTCAAGAACTATTAATAAGAGAGAAAAATAAAGTATAAGAAATATCGTTAATGTTGAGATATGTGAATCTCGTGTGTCGCATCTAGCCTGATCGTCGTCCGTCTTAACACGTTATTAACATTTAAGCTACAAAATCAAAGTTTTCTTTTTTCTTTTTTTTTATTCATTCTCTATAATGATTATACAATCTTATCATTTATTTGTTAACACTATAGAATTGCCCCTAACTTATCCGCACCCTTGCGTGTTCGATCGACAGCTACTTTCTTCTTACTCCCTATTAAAGTTACGAATAATACGCTCCGATCAACAGGATTTTCCTTCAATTTTTTCTTAGCATTTTAAAAAAATTTGAGTAGATGAAGATAAATTTCTTTGCACACGTGTGTTGGAAAACAAATTGATGGTCCATCAATTTAAAGACGTAATACTTGTTCGCGTAAGATTTTCAATAGCTTGATTACTTCTTTTACTTTTCGAATTGTCAGACCCCAGACACTCGGTACAACTTTTGCTAAAACACGCACACATTCCTTCTTTTCACCTCTTTCACTCTTATATCCCTTATATATTAACCGACGAGCACAATCAAAACAGCTTAAGATTGTTAATTGAAGCTGCATTAATAAAAAGAAGAAATTAAATGGAGATTGCGGTGAACCTTTTAGGGCGAGCAATAGTTTAATATTAAAAAGGTAATAAGAAAAATGTTTTCTTTTTCTTTATAGTTGGAGTTCAAAGGACCGCGATAGATAGTAAAATATCGCAAATATGATGAAACGTCGAATGTCGATATTAAATGAATAATTTATCGATTACACAAAAATTTACAAACTCGAGTTAATATACAATCTATTACTTCACCTCCTCAAAATAAAATAAAAAGTACATAATAACTATACGATAAAAGAAAAAAGAAAATCATAAGTATAGAATAATGGAATCGCCCGCGTTTCGTGCACATGTCTTTATAATCCTTGAAAGTAAATGTCCTATGGATCAAACAATCTCTCTCTCTCTCTTTCTCTCTCATGCTCGTAACTTCGTTTGTTTATTTTTGTTGATGTTGTTGTTGTTTCCGGAACGAATGAAAAGTGTAAAAGGCTCACTCGTGTCCATGGGAAACGGTAAGGTCTTAAGCGTTTCAGCAACATCCGGTTTTGGATCCCGAGATGCCCGATGTGTCGAGTGGCTGTCCCTGGTCAATTTTGAGCTTAGCATTCTCGCTACCCGCGCTTGATGGTGGTCCTACTCGGCTTTTGATTTCGGCAGCCATAGTCATGAAGGCTTGCTCAACGTTCATGGCGTTTTTGGCTGATGTTTCCAAAAACGGTATACCGAGTTGATCGGCGTATTCCTATTAATAAAAATAGTATATACATTACTTTAATGCATTGATACAGGATGTATAAGATTATTACACAGAAAAATAATTAGAACGATATATATTGTTCCTTTTAATTTTATATAAAATATTATTTTTTTACTTTTACTTAAATTATAATTTGTAAATATATTAAAGAAAAAAGACTAAACAAACGATTTGTTTTTGTATTGATATATATTTACACATCATAAAAAAAAAACCTTAAATTCCATTATGAAAAAATAATAAGATATAAGGTATCAACTGTAAGGTCCAAAACATATGTTTTAAAAAAATATTTAAATTACTTTATATTTTATTTTGAATTTTATTACTAGAGGTTGACAACATTTTTCTTATTATAAAATTTTAAATACTTTTTAATAATTCAATAATTAAAATTGAAATATGTTAATTTCATCTTTAAACATCCAAGATTTGAGGTATTAGATTACTTCCAAAAAATTTAGAAAGAAGATATCTTATATCCTGGATTGATCATTGGTACAATATTTATTAAAGGACAGGCCACTGTAGAGGCTTTCCAATATTTTCTATTATGACAAAACTGTGTTTTTAATTTAATTAACAAATTTTTTTGTATACAGCTAAGCTTTATTGTATTTTATCTATGTATCATAAAAAAACTAGAAAAATATTACTAACATCTTTTAACATTGCCTATTTAACATATAAACATAATTAAATAAGTACTATAAGGAATGATAAAAAATAAATTAATACTGATAATTAAGAATAAATAAAAAAAAGAGATGTAAATAAATATTGAATTTTTTTAAACATTATCAAGTTTTGCAAGAAAAGTTTTATATTTGACATGAAAAGATAAATAAATAAAATTTAGATTCATTTTTCAAAGTTAATATAAAAAAGTCAAAATAAATTTATGAGAAAAAATAAATATTTACCTTAGCCGTTGTGTAGTCAACAACTTTTTTAGTATGAAGATCAGATTTGTTGCCAACTAGGAGTTTGTTAACATTATCACAGGCATAGCGATCAATTTCCTCAAGCCACTGTTTGACATTGTTGAAAGACTCCTGATCTGTGCAATCATAAACAACAATGATACCATGTGCTCCACGGTAGTACGAACTGGTAATTGTCCTAAATCTTTCCTGGCCCGCAGTATCCCAGATTTGCAATTTTATCGTCTTTCCATCAAGATCGATAGTTCGTATTTTGAAGTCCACGCCGATTGTGCTAATGTAGCTTTCCGTATAGGTGTCATCGGCAAATCGGAGCAGTAGGCATGACTTTCCAACACCGGAGTCTCCAATGAGAAGAAGTTTGAACAGGTAGTCACTGCAAGAGAAAGAACACCAGCATTAGCCTACACAACAAAACTGTAAATAAACATGAAGCTAATGAGATGTCATCCATTAACAAACATTCTCAAGTTGAGGCTTATTGGTCCCTTTGAGGATAAGCAAAGAAAATCGAAGCATCTTCACGGATGACTCAACAGATTCGGTCTAACAACGACGGCGATAAAAAAAAACAATGAAAAACGCAATAGAGGAGCGAGGAGGGGAGGGGGTAAAGGGGGAGGATGCATCAGTGGCTTTTTACAACGATATATTTCGCCTTTCTCCATCTTTCTTGCGTCACGTCGAAAAAGTCAACGGGGGAAACCACAAACAAAGAGACAGAGAGACGAGAAACCTGAAAGCGATATTGTAGCTGACAGACGAGACGAGGGGGCTGAGCGCGGGCGCGCGCTCGCATCGATAATACGAAAAATCAACCTGCGCATCGCTCAGCTGTGCATATACGTAAAATCATCTGAAAAGGCTGTACTACGCGCCGAGAGCAAAGCATAAGAGACGACGAAGCTGTGCGCGCGTGCGAGAGAGAGAGATAGACTTGCGTGTGTCTCTATCGCTCTGGCGTGCGCAAGCGAGAGAGAATGGCACTTTAAATGCGTACGAGATATACCAAGTCCTACATAGAGCCATTTAATCTCGAGCCTCGGTAGCCAGCCCCTCCTCGTAGACGGGAGCTTTTAACGCGTACTTAAAACGCGTTAAGGTTAGAAAGTTCCGAGCGCAGAGGAGGCGCGTGAAAAATCCGAGGAGGCGTATATTTTCTCTGGCTGGCGAGCGCGTCCCGCTGCCAAAAAGTAAAAGCACCGCGGCTCTCTCTCTCTCAAGAGAGAGAGAATAGCAGAAAAGGGGCCGTGAGCTCGTGCAGGAATGGCAGGCTTAGGAGAGCGAGAGAGACAGACGGCGAGGAGAGTATATATGATGATGCGTATGCTGATGAACGGGACAGCTCAGAGAGCGAGAGAGAGAGAGAGAGAGAGAAAAAAGTAAGCGCGTAGAATACACAAAAGACATAGCGAGTAGAGACAGGCCGAAGAGAAATCGAGCGTAAGAATTAGGCAGTAGATTGTTAAAGGATGACAGGCTTTATTTACTCACTATTCGGGATTCATCGTGGACATGCTACACTAGCGCGCGCAAGAGATAGAGTCGGTGCTATATGCGTGGCGCCTTTATTATCGATGTCGTGGCAGCTCTCTCGGGCAGCAGCAGCAGCAGCAGGCGGTGGCAGCAGCGTTGCCGTGTGTCTGGTACGCGCTAGAGAGCCCCGCAGACTCGCTGAATTATACTGATCGTCACGGGAATACACACTCTCCTCTCGACGAACACCTCCTCGTCGTCCTCTGGGCACGCACTGCTCTCTCTCTCACTCTCCTCTCTCGGGCTGTCTCAGCGCGCTCTCTCTCTCTCTCTCCCTCTCTCTCTCTTTCTCTCTCACTATACAGCTTGCACAGTTGCACGCACTCGAGCTGGCTGCCTTGGCCAGGAGGATAATGCGCGATGACGACACTGGGGCGCGCTCGGTCAGCTTCTACGGATTGCGGGGGAGGGGAGGGGGGGAGGATCCGAGAAAGAGAGAGGGACGATGCGTCGAACTGGCGGAACTGCGAACGTATACGCGCGTGTAGGTGGAATATGGACAGCTGCCGTTTCGTCGACTGCGTTTTGAGGGAAAAACGAACGATGGTCGAGGTGTGGTTGGCACTAACGCATTGTGCGTTGGAAATGGAGATTTGACAAAGGAGCAATGGCGGCAGGTTGGCCGTTCTCTCTTTGTTCTTGTGCAGGACGGTTTCCTGCTCTCTCTCTCTAGTTCCGTGTGTATATACTTAAACGTAGCTTGCAGGGAGCGTCTACATTGCCGGTGTGAAGTTAGCTGACGGTTTGCTGTCTTCGTCTTATTTGTCTTAGGTGCACGTAAATGTGATAAGGACAGGAATATTGTTGGCTTACTTCAGGCGGTGCGTTTTCCGCCTTCTGACAGACGCTAGACACTCTGCTCTGAAAGTTTAAACGCAGTTAGACGGACACAGAAAGAGGGGCGGAATTACTCGCTGTGCTGTATATGTTTTGAGAGAGGTGTTATGGCGTATTCGTACGGTGTAGGCGTGCTGGTAGCATAGGTAATGAAGCTTTTACTTTACGCAGCTGTACCTGGGATAGAGCTTCAAGCCGAAGCTTTTTTATCTTATTACCCAGAGTGGTGAAATGGAAAAATCAGTTGTTTATTGCGTGTTTTTACTTTTTTAAGTTGAAACATAAATTAAAAAATATACTAACGGGTGAAATTATTTGTGATTCACAAACGAATGGAAATTTATAAAATATCAAATTTTTTTTGAACTGTTACTTTATTCAGTATTATAGTTCCGTATAAAGCAAAAATGATAAGAAAATTCTCAACGAATCTTTATTTAAAATACGTGTTGATAAGTTGTCAACTCCCACCCCCTTTTTGTATTAACTTAAAGAATTGTTCTATACATTTTTGCGAAATAATTTTTTTCTACATTTTAAAAATCTTTTAAAAATTTAAATTCAACATTCGAATACATATTTGAAAATTTATAAACCGTGTGTAAAAAAATTATATTAGAAAAAGGTTTTATTTTTGTTAATATTAAAATGTTGTTTATCAAATAGATGACTGGTTCTGTAAGAAGATCTACGGCGTATTACGTTCTAATAGGCGTATTTCGGTTACGCATGAGTATGACTAATCGCTCATATGGGTTTTCTGCGCTATCCTCGGATTAGGTATATACATAATTTCGTTAAAAGGCATTTGTTTGCTGATATTGTTTGATTTTCCGGAATTTTTCGTCTGTTAGTTTTCGCTCAAAATTGTTATAACTTTTCGACTTTTCCCGTCTTTTTAGATAGTCCTGGCGTTCTACTTTCTGCTCTAGTATTTTCCTTTCTCATTTCGGTCACAGATGTAATTACCGCTTTTGTCAGCCTCTTCCGTCTCGGACAATCATATAGTAAAGCACTAATTGAGAGCTGCAGTAAACTAATTGTTAAGAAGTAATTTCAAGTTTGATTAACATCGATTTGCAGCATTAAATACTGTACATCAACAATGTAACTTCGGAAAATTTTAATAAATAATAGTCATTCAAAATTTGATTAAGTACAAAACGATAATAATTTATTCCATGCCTGCGCAATTAAAGGCCCGGATTAAATAAGGAAATAGGCATTCGCAAATGTATAAAAATAAATAGTAAACATAAAGTGAATGAATCAATTTTTACAAATTACTACCGAACACAGATGAAAAAAGGTATAATCTATCCTTAAGAGTATATTGTTTTACATAACATTTTTTATATAAAAAAATGGTAATCGTTCGAAATTTTGCAAACATTTGAAATACTCTAGCACTTCCTTTACACTTTTTTTACAGTTATCGACAATCAACAACCAGTTTCGTATTTTTGCATTGTTGGCAACTATCTATATACATATAAAAACGTTTTGCATTAGTTCTCAAGATTTATCTTTAATTCATTAAAAGTTGAAGAGGCTCACAATTATGTTTATCTCTGATATGGTCAAAAATTTAATAAGTATATTAAATAATGAAAGTTGAAAGAGCAACTACTGGCGCCTCTACTGAGTTTTTGATAGTTATTAATATCGAGTTATTTGTATTGATTTTTAATTTTTATTATTAAAAAGTAGTCAGATTAGAATTTTTTGACGAAAATGTTTTATCCTATTTTTTTACGGAAGGATTTGTTTATTTTGAAAATTCACTACTTTGGACATTAATACGGTTTAAATTCACTTTATTTGCTCTGGTTCTCCAAATTTTCTTTCTTACTGCTTGACCAATTTAAATGCCAAACCACAAACGAAAAAAACACTAACTTGTATTTAAAACTTAACAATAATGTAAATATAGATTTAAACAAGACATGCCAAGTATTTACATTCTTTATAAGTAAAGATTTGTTAGTTTGAGTTTTTTTATTTAATAGTTCAATTGTTTATTTTGTTTAAATAAATACCAGTAAAAACACTTTCAAACTTTTCCGCGAAAAAATGTTGAGAATTCAGCTTAAATCTTGTGAAGCACAGGCCCACTTATTTCGAGAGGAAAAGAATGACCTAAAACGCGGAAGTGAATTTATTAATAAATTTCTTTATTTTCTGGATGACAACATAGACCTATATTTGACGGATGACCAAATATATTACTCTATTTATTCGTCTCTTGGTCCACTTCTTTCTCAGAGTTAAGTTGGCATCGTTGACTTCATGGTCATTGTTCTAAATGTGTTTGAACATATGGCGCGTGAAATACAAAGTATTTGAATAAATTTCACATTAAAATATAAAATTTAATTTTTGGAGCAAGACCTTTAAGGGGAAGCAGTATACTACAAATTCTTGTTTCATTGGCTTTAGAATTATTAAAAATTATCAATTATTAATTCATATTTTCAAAGTTTTCTGAAATGAAACACAAAGAGAAGTTTTATTGGCTATTATTCAAGCTAAAGTTGAAGACATTCATTAAAAATGATAAAAGACAAAAACCAATATGAGACCTTTATGTATCCGTGGTCGTAATGTTGTCAAAAGTATTGAGATATCATTATTAAAATATTTTAACGACAATATAATAGTGTTCTTCTAAAGTGATGACAAATTATTTCAGAAATATTTGTCAGTATTATCTAATAGTTCTGCAATATTTATTTATATAATCTTGCCCACTAATTTTAAACAGTTTTTTACTGCGTACATTGCAGGAATGTTATAGTACGCAATGTAATTAATTAAATATATGGGTCAATTAATCTTGAGAAATAATTAATTCTAATAGTTAAATATGATTTTCAATATCAAAATAGTAAAAAGTACATTACACAAGTAGTGCGCTAAGGAAGTGTTTTACGCACGGATCGGGGTGTCGCCCAAGCGAGGGAATTCAAATACTTGTGCCTAAAACACGTGCTTATTATTCATGTTGTGTACACTATCTTTTTAAAATTTAGTTTGGTAAAAGTTTAGTAGAAGATTCTTACCGGGTAGATTTTCTATTTAGAGCACTGTTTCTACCGAATATAAAATGTATGCTTAACACACAACGTTTTACTGGTATAACAAAATCGCATTTAATGCGCTTGCATATAATAAAATTATTTAAACAGAGAATTGAATCATAAAAGTATAATAGCCGGATTTAGTTTTCAAAAAGTTAAAAAAAATTATGCTATTACAATAATTATGCACTAAGAAAGTAAAGTTGCATATTATCCCCCCGAGCTTAGCTAGGGCAGTAATCACCCGAGGGAATAATCGACTTTACTCAAGAGCTGCATAAGTTTTATTTCGGGCTTAACTGTAAACTAACTAATTAAAATTAATAAATGAATATATAAATAATATTATTATTGATATTATTAATTTTTCTTTATTAAATTTTTTTAACGTTTTATAAAATGTACAAAAGCACGTGTAAGTGAAAAATTAACACCGCAGTCTATACGCTCATATAATAAACAATTTATTATTTTATTTTTTTTACATTCTTAGCTCTTCAAGTTCATAAACCTGCGAGTCATCTACACTACTTTATGTACGTGTTCAAGTACATAGTCAAAATATACAAGCGTCTTTTTTTATTTTATTTTAATCGTCCAAATCATCGATCACAATTAAAATCATACTATTGTATTTACCCTACCTTACAACTATGGATGCAATATAAAATTAATAATCACGATATTTATAGTAAAAAATATCTGATTTTGTGATCAATAATTTGAATGTGTACTTTATTTCGCATTTTGTTTTTTCTATTTTTTTCATCTTTTTAAGAATATTTTTTCTTCCTCTTAATGTGCTATCGTCATTCAATTACGCATCTTAAACAATATCTTATCCTTATATTTTGCGCGCATACTATGTATAGAAATGTATTTCAAAATACGTTCACAGGTCAGACTTAATTTTACAGTCTCCCCAGATATGAAGACAAACGGAGAAATACAATGTCTAGGTCGTCGAATACGGATTCTTCGATATTTTTAAGCATAAATCTTAAATCCTTTATGCGATTATTCAATCGATTTTGTCGTTGACGTAATCGCTTATTTTATTTATAAAATATGTCGTTTTCTTGGAAATATAAGAATATTAACAACAAGTGCAACGTATTAAATATCTTAGTGAAAGTATGATTTGCAGACATTATAATAACAAAAATTAATTACGATAAGGCTAAATATATGTATATATTTTAAATAGGCAGATTATTATTCAATACTACGATAATAATATAAATTTATTTTCTTTAAATGTCACAAAAAGTTCATCTATCTTTAACGATAAATTTGATTTTTATGACATTAATATCATTTTATGTATCTAATTGTACATATATATTTCTTGTAGTATTAAAAAAGTTTACTTATGATTGAAATTAAATGTATTTACAATTTAAATTGCTTATACGATCCTAAGTGCACAAGAAATTTTCCCTTGTAATGTTTGACATACGTGAAAACTTCTTTAAGGCACGACTGACTTACGAACATCAAATACATTTAAATATATTTCCAGTTACCACTTGAAGAATAAAAATTCTTTAAAACAATAAAGTTTGTGTAGTGACGTCATAAACTCTTGTTTCAGAGAAATATTCTGTGGATTTGGAAAACATTTTATAATGTTTTACATTTTATTTTGTCTAAATTTATAATCCTGTATTTAACTCTACTATATATTACAAATATTTCTATAAACTATATAAGTTTATACAATATTGCAATATATTAAAGTCTGTACAAACATTTTAATTCTCGGGTACAGTAAGAAGTGAAACTTCCGGTTTTTACACATTATTGTACGTAGATATTCTTATGCTTCGTAAATGTAAATCACGAAAAAATGGATAAGATCAAAGTACTGTATAAACTGTACTAAGGAGTATAAAAAAATAATTGGAAATCATTAGCACAGAGCCACAAAACACGTAATACAGCCATTACAAGGGAACATTAATCTCGGCGTATGCGTCGTAAAAAATAAGACGCATCTACAAAAATTGGACGGACGTACCTGTACTTGGGAATTTATACTTAAAAAGTATACAAAGGAAGGCATAGAGTAGATACAGAGATAATGATAAGAGTTAATGTGTTAAAGCACAAAGGGAAAACATATATATTGCGAGTCCCCAAAAAACTTCGCAAATTATTATAATTATCGCAAAAGTCACAGAAAGGACATGTTGCACTTGCAGTACACAATTTCGTTATTGTTATCGGTTAATCCTTAAATTGTTAGTTGGAAAGCTATGTTATGATACACACATAAGGCGTCGCTCGTTCGACTCGCATGTTGCATGTCGCACCCATATGCGTACGAGCACAATTTTATTTTATATCACATCGAGCGACTCTTCGAAAACGATTATTGAAAGTCCTGGCAGTGATCATTTATGTGAATTAACTATATCATTAAATATTTATAGTAAAAAAGGTTCATCATAAATAATGCATAATATATCTTTTGTAATAATTACAGTCTATTTATAATTATAGTCTATTGAACAAAGTTTTTAATATAAAATAAAATCATGAAACTATATATAAATTCATGGAAAACGCATATTGTCAACATTCGAGCGACGGTGAACTATAATTACAAATGTTTAGATACATGCATGCGATGACGATATTGATATTACGATGATGATTTATATGATATGATGACGAAGGTGTTGAAGACGCATATAGTAAATTACAAATATATAAATTTAAGTTTCGAAAAATCAAAGAGAGAATCTATCAAAAATTGTTGTAAATTTTTCCTTTAATTTTAAAATATTTGATAAATGAATAGAAACGTAAATAAAACTAAAAAGGAAAAAAAGGCAGCTCAAAAAAAAATTTGTTACGCAATTATCATGGATCATTTTTTGTCACGTAGGTGCAGCTATTATTGATAGACTCTATCTTCAAAAAATCGATTATAGAAGTATGTTTGTCCACTTTGAGAGAAGCACTGTTAGAAACCTATGTAACTACACGTTCGCATATTCGTTATATTACTTTAGAGATGTTCAATGTCGATAAAACATCTGTATACATGATAATAAACTTTTTATTGAGATCAAAATCCATATACTAGAGAGATAGTCTTTCTTTCAGTCGAGGGTACATCTTTTTTATTACAACGTATAAAAGTAGTGTCCATTTCACAATCGCCATAGATGCACCATTGAAGGGAAGCAACCAGTCCATGTTACGGTTTTGCAAAGACAACCATAGTTTTAATAAAACTCAAATAATTTTTCTTAGAAATAATGGCATTATGGTTGCAGTCACAAGAAAGACTAAATCCCATCAGTTATAAGTATAAATCCTAATAGAAAAAATCCTAATAGAAAAAAATTAACAGTCAAACAATTCAATAATTCTCAACCACTCAAAACTGTTTTATTATTTTGCTTTTATCATGGTGTTTATTTGCTTATGTAGATTAAGCCACTATATATAAACAAAAATTATATAAAAAAGCTTGGATGATCTTTTGATCAAATTTTCTACAACTAAATCTATCGTTTAGTTTCAACAAAAAAACATCACAGCAAAAGAGCAAAATGTCACCGTCTGCTTTATATTTACTTAATATAACCTCGCTTTCAGCTTCATCTATCCTTAACGATAAAGGACAGCACTTGTCGAATGGTGATCGCGCACCCACATGTCTCACTTGCATATACAACTACGTAACCGTACGCAAACGAAAAATAGAAAAAAATATTAGCGAAATCACATAGCCGTCTCGAGCGGCTGGCTCTTACTCCTACCAGCTGTTGACAGCTGGGTGAGTTCGGTCGGCTCGTTCGGGGCAAACGCGTCAAAGTTCGTCTCGAGGATGGCCTCACTCTTGGACCTGAGCGGTCGGTCCTCGTCGAGATTCGTCTCAAGTAGAGCCTCGCTTCTCGGCCGGTCCTCGTAATAGTAATGATGGTGGTGAGGATGGGGCAGTGTAGCACTGTTGCTGCTGTAGTATTCTGGTACCGGCTCAGAATGCGGTGTTACCGGACTGTTATCGTAATGATTATGATGGCCATTAATGGCTACCGTATCATACTCCATAGACGAGTTGGTGGTACGCAGATCGCGCTTAAGCTCACTTATCGAGTCGCTTGTGCCGAGGCTCGAATTAAGCGGTAGGGTGGACACATTGTTCAAATAACTTGAGGATACGTCCACGTGCTCGCTGATCGGTGTCACTACATCCTGCAAAAAAGAAAAATAAATTCTTTAATGAATTTGTTCTTATCCCGAAAATCGTATAAATATTTAATCATGTGCGAACTCAGTCGATTCTAAACAGATGTTATTAAGGGCGCGGTCGCGCCTCGATGGCAAGTAGTTTTATTGTCTATATCAATTTTAAACAAAATTCTAAGACGTATATTTACTATAAATGAATTTTTTCTATAGAAAATAATCATGATTTGAAAGTATTCTTACGTAAAATATCTCATTAAAACCCTAGAAAATTAATAGAAAATTTAAGAATTTACCTCTGGTGCAGCAACACTGTTAGCTTCGGATTGCCAGGCGCTGTTGTTACGCGAGGTAAAGGTCGAGTGGTTTCGAAAGCCCTCATTACGATATGTAAGATCGTAGGCTGGATTGTCACCGGCAAACTTCTGGCCAGCACCGCTTGTACTGGTGCCGGGCGAGTAGCGTGGATTATGCGCTTCGTACACGTCGTAACAGTGGTTATCCTCGAGTGACGAGTTCAGCTGAGACTTGTCCATCGAGTCTAAACTACCACCGTTTGACATCTTCTTGTAATCCAGTGAACGTGAATTTAGGGTATCGGTAGACTGTTTCGTCTGCAATTGGTAATAAATGAACATTATAAACTGCGAATGTGCTTTAGGATAAAGAAATATAAGTTACTTAACATGCTTTAGAATCGCTAAAATATAGCGACTCATATAATAAGAATGTCAGAGATATATTATGCTTTTCTTTTGATCAAATACTCATAACATTATTTAAAATATGAACCGTATTTAGAAAAACATTAAATAACATTTATTTAATATTCCTTATACATCATTTACTAAGTAATAATTCAAATCGGTATATACATTCTCTTTTAAAAAATATAACAAACACAAAAGCCATGTCAGAAATTTTTGGTATGCAGGTAAAAATGACTAATTGAACAGGCACCGCTACCTAAATTGAAAAAGCAGGATAATAAATATGGATGGCAAAAACGAAAGACGCAAATATAAGCACACATGAAATTTGCAAAATTGACCATTTGTGCTCTAACCTGCATAGGTGGCACCAGAACCACTCTTTTTTCCTTCTTTGGCTGCTTTCGTGATTTATAGGCGAATTAGTGATGGGCAGAGAAGAAATTTTTGAACAAGTTTGCTTTTTAACTTTAGAGTGCTTATTATTAACTCTTTGTGTCACGTCTATGTTAATAATTTTTTCATGAATGATTCAAAAATCAATATTTATTCTAACTTTTTATGCTAGTAATAAAAAATTTATCCACATTCGTGATACAAAGTTTGAAAATTGAAATAATTTGCGAGAATTCTGTTACATAAGATTGTGTTTGATTTTAAACAAGCTGTTGCTTTTATCATTAGTGCAAAATAAGCAATGATTAAAATAAAATAATAAAATAAGGAAAATAAAAAATTATGATTAATGATTTATTTAAGTATCAAATTATTGTTACTATTATGAATATCAAATTTAAATATTTTTGTATATATTAAATTTGACCGCGATGACAAAGCTGCAGCGTAAAGCAAATAAAAGCATAGTCGTTTTTTGTGTAACAGAATGCTCGATGCTTTCAAACTCAAGAAAAAAACTATAATGGAAGATTTAAGATTTTAAGTTTTCTTTCAATGATAAAACTTACCGGAATTGGTTTTCTTCTTTGGTAAGCTAGCTCTGAAAAGCCAGAGGTCGAACCTACTGAACGTAGAGAATGAAGAGACTGTCTGATGGAATTTCGCCTCTCGAGACGCTCTATTTGTCGTTTCTTAGACTTAGAGACCCAAAGCACAACGGCTGCTACTAGCAAAGCTAGAGCAATGCCTATTGCACCTAAAACCCCGACCGCAACGATATCCTTTCTCCAGGAGAGTGGATCGATGTAAACTTTTGGATCTTTAATAAAAGTGATGAATTTGTAAATAGGTTTGTCAAAATTTGAACGATATTCTTTTTTACAAATTAAAAATAAATAGTAAATTAATGTTAAAGAATCTTACCAATTTCACAAATGAATGGATTAGGTTGACCACAGTGATCGATTTCAACTGTTTGGTATGTAAACATGGTGCATTGATCGATTTTATCAATCTGCTGAATCCATACGCGATCTGAATAATCGAACCGATCTTGTTGCTTACGCAAAAATTTCCATAGACCAATGTAGTCACCCATGATGAAAGGCATGGACGCATTAGCGGTCTGTTAAAAATAAAAAGAAATCGATGAATTTCTTTGTTAAACACGCATTTAATATATATTCAACGATAAATATAGTACTTACTCTGCAGAACTCTCGTGCAGCGAAGAAATCCATAGGCGCGCCAATGTATATGTAACAAGTATCGCCAACTAAATCCCAAGCTGGCGGACACTTGCCAGTCAGTACTGACTGATTGTTCATGTGATAGGGTTGAAATTCAACCTGCAGGAGTTCCGGTGAATCACCACGGTCGCGTATGCGTCCTGCCACAGCGAGAGTCTCATTGTATCCCCAAAAATTATGCCGGGCGTCTATGCTCGATCTCCACATCTCCAGTTGACTGCAAACAATAGGTTTTATTAAAAATTTGCTGGTAAATTTTTAGTCAGACTTGGACGAAAAAATCGAAGCTGGTGAGCGAAGCACGATTAATCACACATAAAGCATAAGACATACAGAAAAATCGTATGAATAAAAATACGATGAATGATCTCAATGGAGGGATGGGAATGAAAATTCGAAATTTGGATTTGGAATTTTAAATTATAATTTATACAAGTTTTTGTAAGAATTACCTTAACTTGCCCTTAAACTATAAAAATTTTAGCACAAAAATAGAAATAATTGATTGAGTTAATATTGTGTGCGTAACATATTTTGGTGATTATGATTAATTTTTTTTTTTTTTTTTTGGGTACAAAAATATTGTTATTTCATACCGAAGTAAAATTGAATCTAATACCAACCAATTTGCTTAGGTAAATTATTTTTCTATTTTAAATATTAGTTAAAATTATGTGCATTTTTTATATTTCAACAACTTTTCTCAACGTTATAAAACACATAATAGTTAATAAACATAGAACTTAAAAAAATTTGTTAAAACCTTATATTTTGTGCTTATAATTCATTTGCAGTGTACAGTAATTAATAAATAAACTCTTTGTTATTCATAAGAAGAAAAAACTGAATATGATGATGATAAATTCACTTTGCTGAACTCCACTGGCTGTGACAAAGCAACGCAGAATGAAAAACGAAAAAAGCACGACAATATGTAGTCGTGTACTTACTTAGTGTACCATTCTGTCTCGACGACGCTGATATTTTTAATAACGGACATGCGATTTGGCATTATGAAAGGAGAAAAGATTTGATAAATCAAAAAGAACAACTATGAAAAGAGACTTAAAAGTAAGGGTGGGACTAATAAATTCGTCGATAATAAATATCTGTACTGCTATATACTTCGTTTTATGAAAATAAATTAAAAATGGAGAGAGCTATTAATCACAAATTATTTAAGACATCATGATATACTTACAGTGATCTATTAATTGTTAGAATCTCGTAATCGTTGTCGGGATTAAAGAAAATGTTGTCCACGTATTGCTGACCAGGCGTTCCTGCTACTATTGTACTTCGCCCTTCGCGATCAATCGCGAAATTTCTATAAATTGAAATTATATTTATTAAAACCGATATATTTAAAATTTTTACTAGTATAATATAATAATACATGTGTTAAATTTTTTTCTCATAGTCTTACTTATAGAATCCGTTGTGAGATGTACTCTGATAAATGGGAAGTCGGACTCTTTCAAAACCAGAAATCTCTAGTAAATGCTTTCCTAGATTTCCATGCAAGTAATTTAAAGTCATATTACTAACAACTTGCTTTAAAACGATGTTATTTTCGTAGGAAGCATTGTTCTTAGTGAAATAATTTCTGAATATAGTAACTTCTTGATAAGGGCTACTTTGTCGACCTTCAACATACCTTAAAAATAAACATTAATAAATTTATTTTAGCAACTTATCAAAGAAAATAAAAGAAATCATTAAAAATAAATCTATTATTCAGACTTACAAAGCTGGAGTATCTTTATTTTCTGCAAACAAATTATTATTAATATAACCCTTAAGTGAAGTTGCAGAACCGCGTGAATCAGCTCGTATGCTCAAACCTCCTTGGTTATTCATAACCAGATTATTCTAAAAAAAAAATTAACATAAATAAACTCATTCGAAAATTAGAAAAATAAGAAATAAAAATCTAATTAAAAAGTTACCAAGAAATAAATAGATTGAGTATTTTGAACATCCAATGAAACAGCAGACTTGCAAGTGCTGAAATTTCCGTAAAGCTTTTTACAGTTATCTGTAAACTGGTTCTTTTCAAGTGTTATCACAGCATTGACCTCTCCAGCACTTGAGTATTTTACCGCACCCTCTTGACAGTTTGAGATCAAAGAATATGATACATTATGCCGCACGTCACGATCTTTGAAAAAAATATTGTTATTAGATATTTTCAATGCATTTAAAATAAAAAATATAGTGCAAAAAATTATTGATGAAAATTACTTACTAAATCCTATTGCTGATATTGGTAGCGTAACGACTTCCGCGATGAATCCATGTACACTACTCGCTCCAGTGGCAAAAAGTTTGATGCTAAGACTGGGCCCCTCCGTTCTGAAAAGTTTTTTCTCTATGTTGCTGTTGACGTACAGATCATCGATTTTTTTAACGGTCACGTTATAAATATCACCGTCGTAAAGTGTTAAACTATCCGGCCGACCTGGCTTTCCGGTCGAATTGAATAAGTTGAATTGTAAAAGCCTTGAAAAGTAACATTTTATTAATTTATTAATGATAAAAAGATAATGCTTATGGTATGAATAAAATACATTTTTATTAATAAAATTGAAAGATATTTACCTAAATCCAAAAGGCTTTGCTCGGTGATTACTGCGGAAGATCTTAACACAATTAACCGGATTGTTATCATATTTATAGTACAGAAGTACACGCTCTTCGATAGTTACTTCTTTGGTGGTATCACAAATATCGACGATGCTGAACAAATGATAGGGAAAGTTTAAATCTTTCAGAGGGGTAAAGGAACTCTCATCAGCTTCTCGGCCTTCGCCTGTCAGTGATAAAATATTTACACCGTTTCCTAGCACGTCCTTAACTTGATTGAACAAAAGCTCGAGCTTAAATGTAAACAAAAAATTAATAAAAATAAGAATAAAAAAAAAATAAAACTCAATAAAAATTGTCTTCTATCAGTAATAATTACCGTGTGCGTAGGCGAAATGATGTTGATACCATGATAAGCGCTCTGATTGATGCTGACAAAATTGACAGCTGGCGACTTCATGATAGACTGTACCGCCGGTGACCTTTCGTTGTGAAGTATTCCAGCACCGGTGATGTTAACGTACTTAAGCACCGACTCTACACGACGAACTGTCTCGTGAGTAATGACATCGTGGATACGATACTCATAAAGGTAGTGTTCAAACTCGCTGTTGGCGATGCGAATGCCGCCCCAATAACTTTGAGAACTTGGTAAGTTGCGCTGACCGCAATGTATGAAAACGAACGGACCGTCCCAAGGGCACTCGTAACGGTGACCAAAGAGCTGGCCATTCAGACGGATCTGGCAGTCCTCAAGGCTCTCCTCATTACCGGTACACTAAATTTAGACGAAGATTGGTATTTTCAATATGAAATGTATAAAAATTTTAAAAAATGGAAAATATTTCGTATTTTACCTGTAATGGTTCGGGCCAGGACCATATCCTTGATAATGATCCGGGATGTAATTCGTAACGTCTGTCACGTGAAACATAAACGTTTAATGGTTCAAAGCCGAGATGGCGACAGGCTACTTGTGCATTGCGTTCGGTGAAACGAGAATCACAAATCGGAATCCACTGCAATGTTGTACGATTAAAGTATTCCAAAAATCCTGTAAATAAACGAATTGATTATAATATCATCTAATATTATATATACGACACTTTTATTTAAAAAAACCTTACCCTCATTGGTAGAAGTAGTACAATTTTCCTCCTTGCACAATCTGATAATATCGGGCTCTACGCTCCTCTTGATGGTCTGCGATGATTCAGGCGTACTTGCTTTAGTGATTGGTCTCATCACAATCTCATGACCTGGCGCGCCGACGGCCTTCAAAGTGCCCAGCACCAAAATTCCAACGTTTGGTGCAAATTCCATGATCACATTCGGATAGATGTGAAGCGTAGCGTCGGGCATCACTGTTATATCGGAACGTACGATGTAGGGTTCTGATCGCGGGTAAAGCGATAAATTGTCGACTATGCGGCCGCCGAGGTTATTTAAGTCTACCTCTGTTATGGGCTCCCAAGATGCTGATATCGAGGAATCGATAGAGTCTGCGGTTAAGTACGGTCGGAAGTTTGCCACTGCGTGATCGTTCCAGTCATCGAAGTCAAAAATTCGTTGCCTAAAACAAACGGATAAAATATGTTTAAATTCATGCGCATAAAACATACAGTAATCTTTTTTTAAAAATAAGAAAGAAGCCTACCTGATTAAGTGATCTTCGGCAGTACCCCACCAGTTTTCGGTGACATCGACCTGGTTGTTGATCTTCGCGGTCTTGATACCAGCAAGTAGCTCGTAATCCAGAGAATTCTCGCCAAACAAATTTCTGTTCACGCGCACTTTCTGTATCCCGTGAAAGCCGACAACATAGGTCGGCGTATCGAACATCTGATGCATTCCCCGACTCGTTAAAATTCCGCGACTGTTCTGCTTGATCTCATTGAACATGAATCTTGCGTTAACCTCGCCCAAAATTTCGGACTGACTGTCGGCCTTGAATTCGACCATATAATTGCCGAAGTTTCTTTCGATCTTATTCGACACAATTTTCATGCGCTTCTCCATACCGCGCACGGAAATGAGACCATGCTTGCAGCGGTTGCCGTCGAAGCGGTTGCGAGACATATTGAAACTGGCATAGTGCCCATCTACAATAAAGCCCAACTGCTCGTTGTTCTGCCATGTGTTGTTATCCATGAAAATGGAGTGGGTAAAGTTTTCGTTGTATTGCCAAACATAGGGCAGGGCAACTTCGAAGCCGCCGGCCTGGTTGCGCTCGATCGTGCTGTCTTTAATGACCCAGTGAAAGAGATTGTTGGACTGACGCATGTCTCGGCTGTACTGGATCACTCCACGCCCGTTATCTGTTATCAGACTATTCAACAAAATGAGTATTAGAATTTAATGTACTTAAAAGGTTTATCATAATTTTTTGTAACTTTGTAAATAATTTTTAAAATATTAAATATTAATTTTATGCAAAAAAACTTTTTTAGTTAGGCGAGCTATCTTTATGATTCAAATATGTAAAAAAAAATTTACCTGTTATTAACGTGAATGGTGATTTCGGAGATATTTGAATTAAATACGTTCCAATGAGGGGAATGAACGTAAATTGCTTCGTCATAATTGTGAGAGATCTCGCAATTAAGCAGTTGGATTGATTCGTTTGCTTTGCGAAGGTAGTGGTCGCCGCGCTCGTCGAGATAGCGATTGTAATAAGAAGCGACAACGCCTTGACGATTACTACGAATTTTAGTGTTTGACACCCGAAGAGTCGGAATCGGACCTCGAACTATTCGGTTCTTTATATCCTGTAAAAATATAAATATAAGAATTATCTCTTTCAGGTAATCAAGTAATTGACATGATTGATATTATTAAAATATGTACCTGAATCGGTGCCGGAAGTGCAGTTAGCACTATAACAGTTCCACCCAAAGCATTATCGCCACTGTGATATTCGAAAACAACAATGTAAGAGCTTGAGGCAACCGGAAATACTGTTAGATCTCTTCTTATATGCCATACGTTGCCTTCCTTTTTCGTGTTTATGTGTTGAGAGTCATGCAAAATTATTTGTTCGGTACTTCTATTGTGAACAGGGTTTAAAAGTTGAATACCGACTACGTAGCCTGGCGTGCACTGTAATTTAAAAACGAAATAATCACTTTAATTTGAATATATAATAAATATAATAATTAATAATTCAAAATATTAATTATCAAACAATAAAAATGACAATAAAAATGCGTATAAATATTGGAAAAAATATTCAACTCACAAAAAATACTTTAATTTAATAAAAATAAATAAATTTAATAAGTAAGGAAATATATTAACTGAAATTCCACAAAACAATAAAAAAAACACTTCTTATCATATAAAAAAATTGGTAATAATAAAATAACTCGAAATCAAAAACTCACTTTGATGTGATGGTACCGGTCAATAGCTTCACCAGAGACCTTGGAGGTGACAAGATACTTGGTCTCGCCCATGGCCAATTCAATATCGGCACTGTGTTCGGGCACCAGGATAGGATCGTAACTGGAATCGAGCGAAGTATCGGGCGAACTGATGAACCACCCAGCAAATTCCCTCTGCTGAAACGCAGAGAGCGCGGGATTGTGCCTGATACCGGCGAATTTGTTGTTCTCCAGACGCGAGCTGGCGATGCGCAGCCCAAGCTGTTTAAAGCTAATGCCACTGCCGCGGTTGTTGCTGAAATCGCTATTGCGCACGGTGTTGACCGCATCTGCCGAATATATGTCGGAGTAGAGGACACCCAAGCCATCCTGTAGATTGTTGATCACCTTTACGCCCTCGAGCGAATGTCGGGCGAAATCGATTTGAAGGGCTGTTGGAAAAGAAGAAAGGTTCGATTGTAGTAATTCAAATCAACTTTAATTTACTGAAATTAACTTTTACTGTTTTATTTAAGGGTTTTTAAATAAAATAAACATTTAACTTATTTAAAGTTTCATTTTAAAACTCTATTTAATTATTCAATAATTTAATTACGAGAACAGTGGCTTTTTACCATAAAGTTACTATCATCAAAATATTAAATTAAAATGAAAATTAAATTAAAATTATTAAAAAATCTAAAAATTTTCATGTAGAAATTTTTAATGTCATATCAGAAGTTGTGGTTAAAACGCGTATGCATAACATATTGTATAATATATTATGTCTTGCCGTGCCGAACTTATTCTACTTAACGAAATCACTTTCTAAATATACCGTTATTTTTGTATTCTGTCTGTTTGAAACAAAACTTAAAAAATAAAATAAATTAAGTAAAAAACTCTATAAAAAATTACTTGCAGCTATAAGATAAGAAACTCAAAAGTAACTCACCAGGCTTGAATGAATTGGTAGTGTAATCCAGCAAGCCCGCCCTCTCAATCGTGATATACTGTAGATCACTTCTGAGCGCGAGCGGCCCCAGTCTCAGTCCTGCCCATGCTGCCTCGGTGCACCTTACACCCACGTCGTTTTCGTGGGTACATGAGTTCTCGAACTCGTCGGCGTGCTCAGCCTTGCATCGCGATACGTCAACATCGTCGTCGGTGCATTGGACATTGCTTAACACAATGTCTTCGTTTGTCCCAGCGCTCGGTATTTGCGAGCGTTCCATAAACCAGTTGTCTGGGTCGAGGGTCAAGCCGAGCTGATGGCAGACCAGGGCCGCATCGCGCATTGTCCAACCGTAGTTGCAGACAGTGCCCCATTTCTCGCCTATTCGTACCTGTAAGTATAAAGGATTTTATTTAATTTTAGAGAGACGGCTGGTTGGTTATTGTTTAATGATTGGCTAATATTCATAAGAAGGTGTTTCGTAATCAAGAAAATACATTAATTTGTAACTCATAGCAAAAGGTTTAAAATCATAGTGAAGACAATTTTTAACTATAAAATTTTGTTATTTTATCACAAATAATTCAAATTAAATTTATTAAAATAGGATTTATGTTTAGGATTTGTTTAAATGGGAATCTTATTAAATGAAAAATACCAATGTGACAATGAATATTTAATTGATTCTATTTAATTGTAAAAGTGCTCTTTAGTATCTAAAATTCAAGCTTACCTGCAATCTCCCTTCATGACTCGTTTTGCCTCCTAACAACCTTACAGGTACTTTGCTCGTTTCAGGCATGACGGGCATTTCTACGGGCTCGGTCATGTCACTCATCATTTCGTCCATCATAGTTTCATTATCGGTACTCACGACAATCTCTTCTTTTAGTGTCATAAGTATATTGCTGGGTCCTGTACCGTGCGCGTCCAGCTTTCCAGCAACCATGATACCAACGGCAGGAGGGAAACGCAGGGTCACCCCCGGCTGGAGAATCAACTTACCACCGGGTCTGACGTTGATGTCGCGCTTGACTATGTACTCGCCGGCCTGCAGGGTCTCCTGGCCGTCGACCTCACCACCGACGATGTTGGTGCCCGGTGCAAGGAAACGCGGCACAAAAGTCGGGTTCGGGTTTATTGTATTTGTTGCTGGATTACTACTGTGAAGTAGGTATGGCATATATTCAATTTTGGCCAAGTTGTAACGGTCTTTTCTGTAATTAAAGAAGAAATTTATAAATGATTAAATAGAAATTAAAAGAACTAAGCGAATATTTTAACATACGACCGACATACCTATGGAAGAGTCTTTCGAATATCTCCGGCTGCTCACCAGAGCCCAGCCAGTTGTAAGTGCAGTTAATTATTTTACTCTGGTCCTCCAAATGAGAACCAATTTCGTACACTGATTCAGGATTGTGTAGGATGTTTCTGAAGACGTTGACATTGCTCGACGAGACAACGACCACCGCCGCCACCCTTGATCTTGGAATCAGTCTCGAACCTTGAACATCCCCGTTGTCGAATGGCTCTTTGACTCTGTTGTCTCTGAGGAAGTTCCTTGTGAACAGAAGATGTTGAACATCACTGTAAGGCGAGAGCCCAATACTGGCTACGAATACACCCTTATTGTCGTAGAACTCGTTATGCTGAATTATCAGATCGGCCGGGAGGATATCGAACTCCTCGTACAGAGGATTGCGCACGAGGATGCCGCCATAGGTATGCTCGCGGAAATGATTGTACTCGATCACGCCCTCCATGTTTAGAGCGGGACTCAGCCGGATACCGAGCCGCGCATTTTGAACGAAAACATTGTGACCGATTTGAAGTTTGAGGATGCCGTTCTTGGGCCGCCAGCTCGACTCAATCTGAACAGCCGTCTCACTACTGCTGTTAAACCAATTGCCAGTGATATTCACATAGGAGTTACCTGTTGCATTGCTCACCTGAAATATAGAAATTTATTTATAAATTAAATATCGAATCTAACGTCACTGTTCATTAATCAACTTAATTTATAAAACTTAGATAAAATAATCACGTCAAAAGTTAATTCTCAAAATATCAAAGATCTTTGATCAAAACACTCACCAGTATTCCAATATCTTGATTTCGGAAAATCTCCGAGTACTCGACAACAGTCGTTTGATTGAAGTGCAAGTATTCGGTTGCTGAACTATCATTAAGCCAAACCGCGAAACCATAGCCCTTGTTTGACGAGATGCTCGTCCTCGATACATTGCGGCTGCCGCCGGTGACGGTGATGTTGATGCCATCGCCCCGATTGAAGGCTATTCTACTGCCGGTGACGTTTACCTCGGGGGCGCCTCCGAGCACGTGGACGCCGGCAACATGCCGGTTGTTCGACACTGAAGTGTCATCGATGTGAAGAGCCGAGCGCAGCTTCTCGGCGGCTATGCCGCGTCCGCTATTATCTGCTATCGTGCTACTGGTCACGTTTAAGTCGTACTGTTTTCCTGGAATAGAAGAGAATGATTAATTTCAATACCATTTGATTTGTTTGAGTAAAGCAAGAGATGCTAAAAGTAATGAACTTACTGTAGCCGGATGTGAGACGAAGGAAAGCGACCATCGACGTGCGAGCTTCCGCGAAAAATTTAATGTACAAATTCTGCCTGGTAGTGGTTACACTTTGTGGTAGGGTTCCGTTTCTGACGCTAACGCGCGCCAAAAGTTTCTCGCCAGTGCTTATCCCATCGTATACTTCTATGAAAGCACTATCGTTACGGTCAGTCTTCATTTGGAGAAAGTGCACAGTCAGAACGTGGCCCGGTCGCGTGTAAATGTGCTGTAAATGAAAATCGATATGTTCGTTGATCTCATATTGATACGTGTAACTTATAAATTGGTAGGTGGGAACATGCGCTGATTGATGCGGGTCTCTCTATCAGTCACTGTCATGTTTAAATCTAGGGTGGTTACGTGATGGAAGCTAATATCTCGGTACATATCAAAATCGATTTGAAAATTTAACCAGCAGATCTAAATATTTTAATTCCTTGTTTATAACAAAATTTAATTACATTTTAAACGTAAGTCTTACCTGTGGGCAACGTTTTTGATTCGGAGCATATTTGCTCTGACCAACGGATATCGTTATGGGGAAGGTTTGGCTAGCCGTTCGGGGAAAGTAACAGAGATCGTAGACGTCCGCCCGGTCGGCCTTGTCGTCCGGCCGCTCGTCGTGATGGACGTACTTAATTCCGTCCGCGTCGTTGTCTACGACGACGCAGTTGTGGATGTGGGCTTGGCCGGTGGAGCTGTTCATGAATATTCCATATCCTGAAAGACGAATTTCATAATATTTAGAAACATTATTGTTTATATTGTTAGTGTTTTGCAAAAATATTTTTAGTTAATTAACAATCCGTTAATAATCTAATAGTCTCAAATTAATTAATAAAAATTAACCTAAAAATATTTCCAATTACATAAATGTTTAATACTATCTTGAAAAGTGTTTAGAAATAAAAGCAGGACTGCAAAGTGCAATAATAGCTTAAGTAAGAGTTCATTAGACCTAGTAGAAATTACCTTTATTACTCTGAACTGTACAGTTTGAAATAACAATAGGTGCGTCGGGAATGGTTACGTTGATGCCGGTAAACGCTGAACCAATAATTGAGATCGATTCCATTCGCGGAGGTACGCCTTCAACGTGCAGAGCCGAAGTGACGTTGAATTCACGCCCAGTTCCTGCATGCCTGTGTAAAGAAGAGAAGTTAATAACGATGATTAACTGTCTTGCGTCTATTTGATGCGCATATTTCAATTTTTGCGCTGAATCAATGATGAAGAAAAAAGAGTAGTTTTTAAATATTTTATAATGAAGAGATTGTTTTTATTTATCTGCCATTATATTTATACTCTTGAAAAAATTTGCTCCATTTAAAGATCGTTTAAAACTTACCGGATCTCCACATGTTTTAGGATGGACTTTGATCTTCGCACGTAAAGTGTGTTCTCCTGTATAAGCGGCCTGTCGAAGAGAGCGCCTTCAAACCGCAATCCCCGCCAATGTTTAATCGCACCGGTTGCACCGTCGTGATATGGTGAACATGCTACACCTAAATCTGGATGGTAGTCTGGAAAAGAAAAATTACTTATTTTACAATTTTGTAATTTATAACGACGAGGAGTTAAAGTATTTTGTGTGCATGAAACTATTTTTTTAAAGAATTTACTTGCACATAATAAAGATTTAAAAACTTAACTATTCAAGACGATAATTTTCTCGCGTAATAATAAAAAAACAAGTTAATAAAAATTTACTCGTATTGCCATTTCATTAATAATTATCGACAATCAAATTTCACAATCGACACAGCCATTAAGTAATCCACTACATCAAATAAAAACAGTCCAACGTGAGTTTTCCCAAGAAATTCAGAAAAAAAAAAAGAAACCAGCGCGAAGTGCAACAGAAACAAGCCCAAGGATATCGCGAACATATCGGCGCTCAGACTTACCGCACACTCCAGCACCGAGCATCCTGTTAGGCCAGCGGCCGCAACTTTGCAGCGATGACTCGGTGCCGCGGCACTGCGGCTGCTCGAGGAGCAGACGAGGCCGCGCTGGCCACTGCCTGTCGACCCAGCCCCACCAGCGGCCGCCCTGGTATCCCAGCTGCCTGCAGGCAGTCTCCAGGTCCGCTCGGGTCCAGCTGTAAATGAAATAAATTTTGTTTGCGATCAAGGAGGTAAATTTGTATTTTTGTAAGTCTAGATGTAGTAAGTGTGCCGATACATTGTCGTCAACTCTGCTATTCTTTCATTGTTCGCTTGTTACGGTTTAATGGAATTGCTTATAAAGAAAGGATAACAATTTATTCCAGAAGCAGAGTCACTTCTTGACAATATTTTGATTTTAAGTTATAAAACTTTCATGGGCATTAACGATAAAGAGAAAGAATAATTAAACAATAATTATTTAAATAAATTAAATATCTTACTTCTGAATAAAGTTAGAGTATGTAAAGGAAATTATAAATGTATATGCATCATAAATCGTGAAATTAGGCAAGCGAAAATCGACTATACAGGTACTAAACGTAAACACAACATTCCTTTGAAATTCCATTCTAAAATTCAATCAATAGAATTCCTCAAATTCAACCAGGCGTACAACCTACCGCAAAATCAAAACAAAACTCAAATCAAGCCCATCTTACACTAACTCGTACACGGAATTCGCCAACAATTCAAATTCATAAGATATAAAATGAACAAAAAAAAAATATACTCACTTCCTCGAGTTGGTGCAAACGGAGCGCCATTCTCCATTATGGAGAACCTGGAGCCGTCCCTCGAGCGGACTGGGGCCATCGACGAGCCGGACCGTCCGGGGCTCGGACCGGCCGGGCGGACCCTCCGCGCTCGTAAGCACGATAGGCTGTCCTTCCTCTCCCTGTAACAAAAAAAAATAATCAGATCAGACGATTGATCGCGTTACAGACATTGTCGGTTCAGGAATTTAGACTCCAGACGAGGCTGAGAGAGTGGCTTTATCGCGGCATCTCTGGTTGATGCTCGAAGAAAAAGAATTTCGTTTTAATGAAGGGAGGGATAATGATGAATTAAAAGATCGGTAGAAAGCGCAGTGTGAAATTATATTGAAAATCTGATTGCGTCTGGGATTGTTAAGTTTTATTTAAATTTAAGAGCTGAGAAAAATTAATTTTTAATTAAACATTGAAATAAAGTTAAAATTCGAACTATAATTATTTACTAAAATGCATCTAATAATCTAAACCCCCAAATAAACCAGCCGATCAACCCATAAAAAAAGCAAAATAACTTTCACTTCGAAGCAAGCGATATGAAAACGATTTCAGCAACGCGACGACAAAAGTATCCCGAGGCCTTGACCGACGGCAAAAATCCTTAATGGCCAGGCGCAGCAACGCGTTTGAGTGAAAGAGCTCTATTAGCCAGGAAGAAAGGGAATCTCGGCGATATCTTACCTAACTCGTAACTGTGACTCGACTGACGCGAGCTCAATGACTCCGCCGGTTTATATAAACTCGGACCGGCGCGAGCGCGACAAAAAGCTGCGCACACGTGCGCGCGCGGCTCTCTCGCTCGCGGCGAGCTGTATATTACAGAAGGGGGAAATAATGAGAGACTGGTATGTGTTTATAGTGGGCTAGTAGGTTCATCAATTTCAATTTTGTAAATTGATAATATTTTTGAAATTTGAAATTCCAAGAAGTTTTGAGGAGGATGAAAATGTAAAATGTTGATGCAGTAATGTTTATGCGATTCATCGCTCAAATTTAAACATTATGTCATTTTTAAATAATAATATAATGAACTTATATTGTACTATGAATAAATTATCAATTCAATAGATATCTAGGTTGAAAAACTCTATTTAATTTAGAGTATAAAAACATAGATCATATCGACTATGCCAATTATTAGTGCAATTATATCAAGTTGAAAATATTTGTCATACAAGAAGATGGGTGACGTTTATTTCCTACTTAAAAAATTCTGAATCATCAGTGAATGACTACTGCTCTTGCGGTTACTCAATTGGTTTAGAACCTATAATTATCAAGTATAATGCGTTTAGACTCGTTTAAAATAGACTATCTATTACAACTAAAAAATATCTATAATTGATTATTTTACCTAAATGTAAAGAATCAAAAATTTATTTTCATGTCTAGCAAAATAAAATTAAAAAACATCTTTTACTTAATAATAAGCATTGAATTCATCTTTTTTTGCATTCAATACAAGTTCCCAAAACTAAATTTCCTTAAATCAAATTTTATTCGATCAAAAATCAAAATCAATCAATCTCCCATAATTACATCAATTCAAGAAAACCGCTCAATCCCCCAGCTCTCTTCAATCACGCTCTTTCCCAGACAAAAAAAAAACCAAAAACACTCCCAAACTCCAACAACCCAGGATCATCCGGGTGTCACCCTCCAGTCTTCTCGCGTGCCCAAGGAATTATTGCTCGTTGATCCGTGACCCGAAACTCTTGCCGGCGTCGCCGCGAGAGTTGAATCACCCATTCATGATGCTCATTCTTGCTTGCGCCCGGCGCGTGCTTCGCTACTTCCCAGTCCCTTCTTTTTACTTTTTAACGAACGAATTACGCCGACGACTGCCGAGCTGAATCCTCCTACGGCCGCGTAATTGATTAATTGTGCGGGGAATTCATCTGAGAAAAGGAGAGGCGCCTGTTTCTTCCGGCTGCGGCGCGTGCCAGGAAGAATATCGAGGCGATGTTTACGATGTTAATGAACGCGTACGTGTGTGTATAAGAGTGTTTTCTCTTCGAGGGATATTTTTTTTTTATTCGTTGTAAGCCGCGTTGATTGCGGCCAGCTGTGCGGTTGCTGTGATCTCGGGCTTCTATAAGGATATGTAATTGTCTTTGCATAACGCGCCGGAAGCGACTTGTTAAATCCGCTTTCGTTTTCTCGTTTTGCGGGAGTGGATTTAAAGGGATCGTGAATTTTGAGAAATTTTTATCCGTGGTAATATTTGGATGAAATTGATAATTAATGCTCATTTATGAGGCGTTTTATGAAAGTATAAAATCATGAGTTTCTAAATTTCTTTTCTTTTCTTACAAAAATTACTCTGTTTTAGTCTTTATTTGCTAAACTATAAATTTTGAAATTTTATTTCGTATTAATCGCTAAATTTAAACGTTTAATTTTCTTGAAATGAAATTACTTATTTGTTTGTGTTGCGTATAAATGTATACAGAATCTCTCCGGAATTCCAAGAATTTTCACCTTTAGCTTATGGAAATAGTTCTCATTTCAGAATTATTCGATTACATTTATCAAATATTAATCTGGACATAATATCATTTAACGAAAATATTATACAAATATAAATATTAAATTTTTAAAATATCATTATTAATATTTATCAAAATATTGAAATACATTACAAGATTAAAAAATTTCATAATTAATATAACTCAATCTAAGACTAAATTATTAATTTCTCTTTTGTATGTAAAAAATAAATTCAATATCGTAAAATGTAAGTAACTGCTGCGTTAAACCTAAAAGAGCCAACATGAAATAAAACTGATTAAGACAATCAGACCTAGTTAAATGTTCTCGAGCTCTGGAACTATAATAACGAAATAAAATTTGATGAGATTAATATTATTTGACAGCTAAGTTTATTCTATTTTCGGAATCAGTTTTAATTTACTTAAAAATAAATAGCTTATAACAAGTAATCAGATTTATTTGTTTTATATTTACTACTTGTCGTTATTTGTAACAAAGAAATCTATAAATAATATTAGTTTTTTATAAAACTTAACTCTAATTAAAATATACTTATATTGAACAATATTGATGATAAACTAAATTTTTGAAATATAATAGATAGTATATAAGCATAAAAGATTTTAACAAACTTGAGCTAAAGATTTATTTAAGCTAAAAAATCAAAATCAAATGTTTTTCCAACGCGACGTTACATAACACAATAATACAATAATAATACACCTCTTCTAAGACCTAACAGCAACGTAATCGAAAGTTGAAAAAAAAACATCAACGTTTTTATATAAACATATCCTCGCAAAAAATTCGGAATCATCAAATTAACTCCTCAGCGCCGCGTCACGCACCTCAAGCCCGAGCATGTCCCAAAATAAAACGACGCGCATAAAAACAGACTCGTCGGAGCGATGTTTTGCAGCATCCATCAAGTTAGGGCGTAGCGAGGGAGTGGGCTATTTACGATTAATTTTAATTGCCATACGTGCGCGTACTTAGCCACGGAGCGCGCTTACGATACATATACACGTAACGAGGTCGGCCGCTCGGATGCGACTATACAAGAAAGAGATGGAGTATGAAGAAAAAAAGGGCTCAGGGCCGCGCTCATTATCGCTCCGAGCGGCGATTTCACTTTCGTCGTTTATGCTTATTATCGGGCCGAGTTAGCGCCAAGCGCGGCTTGCGAGTGTACAGCTGACGTGACGGAGGAAGAAAGGAATGCGATTTCGAGGTGAGTTTGTAAGATCTGATGAAGCGTGCGTGTGTATGTGTTGGGTTTTTATTTTTCATGGGAAGTTTGGTTTTTCGCTTTTTAAAAGAATGTCTTTCCTGTTGCAGAGTGGATGGTAAGGTATGGTGGAATTTAATGGGCGAGGGAAATGCTTTCCGAGAATGTCAGTGCGCACGCGAGAATTTTTGAAAATTTTTTTTTTAATTTTATGCTTGATTGTTGAAAATAGTAACGACGAGAGTAGCTGGTTTTAATACTGTACAGGAATGATGTATCCTCTCATATATCCTCTTTGAATATTTCATTACCGATATATCAGTAAAATTAGTAGAAATATTCCGGTTTCAATCCAGGCTAGACTTTATATGAAAATATTTTATAGTTTCATTTAAACCTGATTCGGTTTAATGTAATATGTGTGGAATAATTTATTATAGCAATTTTAGTGAAATAAGAAATTTTATATTCAATTAATTGAATTTAAATTTTATTGCGTTGAAAGATGTAAGAATTAAGATGTACTAATTAAATTAACTCCAATGATTTATGTAAATTTAATAACTTAATTAAATAACTTAAAAATATATAACAGTCAAGTAATATTTATGTTTATATAGTTAGTTTCTTATAATACTCGACTGCACTGTACTGAATGCAGTGTACCTATACTAATGAATTCTAGTTTTTATGGTCTAAAAAGGATACAGTGTATTACGCAGGCTTCCTTTTGTGGCCAGTAAATGTATCCTGAGGATATCCTTCTCACATTACCCACTGAATCATGTGCTTTAAAATTTCTTTTACATGAACTTCACAGGTTTACACTTAATTTGCAATGACAATATTCTGAACTTGACGCAATTTAACAAATTACAAAATATTATTTTTCTAAACATTACTACCTCTTAACAGAACTCCTCTAATTTGTCCCTGTTCAAGCTACACCCACAGCGCAATCAACCGCAATTAAAACAGCCAGCCACCTCCTAAACACCTTCGCGAAGATCCCGCTAAAAAAAACAACCGTACGTCAAGCGGCTCTGCTCGCGTCAAAAAGCCAAGAAAATCCAGCGGGGCATATCGATCCGAGACGTTCCGGCCCCGGCGGCAGGATGCACAGCTCGAGGCGCAGCTGTTAACGCGACTTCCAAGGAGGCACGAGCCGGAGAGCGCCAGGAAATCCGATATCTCGCCAAAAGATCTAAGAAAGGCTTCCTACTTCCTGTAACGAGGCGGGCGAGCGTGTCGATATTGTGACGCTGGATATACGCGCGTTACGCTTTTTCGCCTTAATGAAGCTTCCTTATTTTTGGATGCGAATAGGCGCTCAGTTAGCGAGGGGAGGGCACTATTGAGGGGCTGGACTAATTTTGATGGGTAGCGCTCGTTAGTTTCGTCACGGCCTAATGAACGAAATTTGAGGCAATAGTCTATCGTCTTTGTTATGGTTTTTAAAAATACGATTAACAAGCTGTGTGAGAAATACAGTTGGCAAACTGAATGAGTAATAAAAAAATGGCGTTTCCACACATCGTGATGTAACAATTTGCACGCGTGCAAAATGCACTTTTAAATTTCTGCAGCGCGCTCGCTTTGCGAAACACAGCCGGGCGCCGAAAGTGTGGCGAACAACTATCGCAAGCCATTCGTCAAAGCCCGTCAAAACGCTTATCTAGGTCAGCTTTATTGCTTCGCCACGTTGTTCCTACTTTCTTCGTGCCTTTGTTGTATTTCGACTCCCTCGATTTTCGAGGCGCAATCGTAAATTCCCCCTTAACGATCATCGTAAAGCCATTATTGGGCACAATGCGAACTAAACGACATTGTTTTTTTCTCTCCTTTTTCAGGGAATAGGCGAGTGGCTCGCTTTGTTTACAAATAAGAGAAAAGATACAGAATTAAACATTCTGTTTTCCATCCACGAAATTCAACATTACAAACGTCATAAGCAGTTCAAGAAACTCTCCATCCCATCATTCAATTCCTATTCACCGCGGGCACGAATAAAACCTGCACTATACAAAGGACGGCTCAACTCTAGGAATGCATTTACCGTTGCACCCTCCTGGCGGCACCTGCGCCAGCCGGGAAAAACGACTTTAATCGATCCGCCTCAAAGAGCCGGCCTCGCGCCGTCAAAAGTTCATCCTTACATCCCAGCCCAGAAAACCGCTCCTCCTCAACAGGTAGGAGATACAGCAGCGCTCTCGTAACCTCAGCTCGTTTCCGGCGCGCGCTGGATCTACCTTCCCCGCAGCGCTAAGAAAGAGAGATTCGGGCCACTGATCTTTCCGGTCAGGACCCCAGCGAACTGTATCGCCGCCGCTTGTGAAGGAGGCTTTCTTAGCTTCTTCTTGGAGTGAACTCCGCGCGTCTCGCTTGACTTTGCGCGAGAGATGAAAGTTCCGGGCTCGCTGCCTTTTTTTTCGAGCCGCGAGACGAATTCATTTCCTCGCGAAAGTTTCGTTGCGTTTAGACGGGGAGAATCGGATTTGCCGGGGTATGGATTCGTTCGGTGTTGATGGATGGATTGAATTTTTTTGTAGGTCGGGGATTGGTGGTCTGAAAGAGAGGTTTTGATTGATCAATTACGGGAAGCGGTTCGGGTTTGATGGAGAAATCAATAAATCGGCTGATAAGCGGCAAGCGTTGTTGATTTAGATTTACCGATTTAACGCGGTTTTTTTAATGCTGATATTGATATTATCTTTAATTTTTTATAAATAAATATGAGGCTATTACATAACTTTGATTTATTACAGCTAGATTAATAAAATTTATACTCCTATAAAATCACACCTCCGCTGAATTACAAGGAAGCGATTTCTACTCTGTACACAATTACTATAGCTCAGCAGGGTATAGCTGCAAAGTGAAAGTACAAAGGCCAGGGATCGCGAGGATCTCGAAACGAAAATGAATCAGTTAAAATTTTAATTACGGATACCAAAGCCATTGTTGAAGAAAATTTCCCTCCGAAAAAACGCAGACACGCAAAATGAGCGTATACTATTCCTTTCGTCCGCGAATCACGAACGATTATTTTCGTTCTTCGGACAATCGCTTTTCGTGTTTCACCATTGCCTCTCCCGACTCGTTTGCAACAACATTAAACACAACTTCGAGCCCACCCTGCTGTAATCAGCGCCCGAGCAACAATACCCCGACCAACAAAAATCCATAAACAAAGCTTTGAAATTCCGCGAGTGAAAGCCGCGGGGCCAACGAAAATTCGAAGCCCCCGCGGCCAACAATGAGAGGCGCACAGCGGTGAAACGAAAAATGCGGATAATAACGACGAAAAAATAAGAGCGAGCCATATTGTCCACGGGCTGGCGTGCGCCGCTGAGTGGCATAAGTACCCCATTCACGTTTTTCTGGCGTTTCCGGCGAGGTGCGCGCTCTCCCCCACTATATAGCGTGTGTAATTTTTTATTTCTGCCTTTCGCCGGTGGAAACGAAAAAAACGCGCGGTGCAGAGGGGGGGAGGCGACGCGGGCGTGTCGCGGGAAGTCGCGGAGTTCCGATGGATAAAGCGACACGAGGGGGGATCCAGGCGGGGACGCCGGAACTTCAGCTGGATGTTATGGTTTTTATTTGTTGAATTACGGGTTTTGGTGAGTTGTGATACGTGCTTTTTATCAAGTTGCTGCTATGTTTGTGGCTCAATGTATAGTTTACGGTGAAAGAGGATGAATGAATTGTTGGTATGGAGGAGGAAATTCTTTATGTTAATTATGAACATAGTCGAAGTTGTCACTTTAAAGCAGACGACCTTAATTAAAACTATTCCGCCTGTACTACAAGAAGACGTTTTTCTTCGGTTTAATACCGAACTGATAAGTTATTCAATCTACTTACTCTAATAAGGTCAGCGATTGAGCAAGATTCATAATAATTATGCAAATCCCGGCTAAATATAGACTGCACTAGAATTACACGCACGAGGGAATAATTGATCTTCCCAAGCTGCCATTAGCATAAATCAGCTTACGCTCGTCGAAATTCCGAAAATTTGCATCGATATTGAGGAGCTCTCCGAGTCCGTATGAGCGGCATTAGGCGCATTCCCACGAGGAGAATCTAACGGGGCTTGGAGAAAATGAAAGCTCTGAATTTCAAGCTTAGAGAGGGAGAGAATGACTATTGTTCGCTGGACTAGTAAATTAGGTTTGTCGAGTGAATTCATGTCCCGGCTGGTATATTACATGCGTAGAACTTAAAGCGTGTATTCGAAGTGTTCCGCTGCGATGCGCGCAACAGGTGAATTGATTTTACGTATGTATGTTATGCTCAGGGCGGATTCGATAAAACGAGTGTGTGTATATTCCGTATCGTTAAGACTTTCACTTTAAAATTATGCTTGTAGCGCGGAAATGGCTTGTGTACGGCTGATTAGGCTAGGAGGACAGACGCGTGCCTGGGTAATGGCTCGAGTCTTTGTTTTTGTTTTGTGTAGATAATGAAATGAGTGCTTCTTATGAATAATTAAGTGATTTTATATAAATTATTATTTTTTGATCTTGCAGGAGTAATTCAAGTCTTAGATTTAAAGTAGTAACGTCATGATAAATTTAATAAGTCAATGATTATTTGCATAAAAAATGTTTTTTGGATCAAAAATACAAAAGTCGTTAGTAAAGGACTTAGAATAAAACAGTTATTTATAAAATGAAATTTACCTTAATCCCATCTACATTTATTGATAGTACTATTTTATAATCAAACTTTTTGATTTTTAGAAAGTACATTGAAAGTTCTAAAAGTACCGGACTATAAATCAGCAATTTTTTTAGATTTCACTTTAACTGTAAAATTGACGATTGTAACTGGAACAATAGCTATTTAAATCTGCAAGTCATAAATAATTGTAGTCAGGACTCGGAAGAGCTGCAGCTGTCACAGAACTACACATGCTAGAGCAAGATCATCAGCTACAAAGTTTGCTTGTGCGCAATGGAATTATCATATTTACCAAGAATCGTAAAATTATTCAGTTATTACAATTTAATCCATTCGATGATGATCAATGTTATGCGTAGAATTAATTAAAATTAAATTTAAATTTGGAAAAGAATGAACATTGAAGGTACGGTGAGGTTACATGCATATTTTACTACAAAACGTATTCAGATTTAATTTTACTTTCTACAAAAAATGTTTTCAAACTGCTTGAGTTTACTCATTTATATTTTAATTCTTTAGTTGCATTCCACAATGAGTAATGCAAAAATATTTAAAATTTAAAATTTTCCCAAGTCAAACAAAGAAACGCGCACCGCAAAAAACCTATTTCTCAAATAAAAAAGAAACAATTTATTCCACATCCACACTAACAACAATTTCCTACCAATTTCTCTAAAAACCCCACAGACACCACAGACACCAACCACCCATTTCCAAGAAATACAGCTCTCCCCACCCCTCACCCTTGCTCTTGAAATTTCCGCACGCTATTCTCTCCCAAGCCTTCCTTTTCTCTCCGTCTCTTTCTCTCTCCTACTCGCTCACACAAACTATAGACTCCGCGCGCTCGCGAGTTATATCCCTCAGGCCGCGTGCAGCGCAAGGAGTCGGTGCTTTGACCCCGCGCGGCTCCGAGTCGTTTACCTTCCTGGACGTTTAATCGATACCTGCGATTACACTCTCTCTCTCTCTCCTTCTCTCTCTAACTCTTTCTACACTGCCACTCGCGAGCGCAACTCCTTGTTCGAGAATCGAGAATAGAGCTATGGGATTATGTAGGCTGAGCCCATCTGGAATTTAATAGGATGCGTGCTCGGCTGCTTATCCGGCGGTAGCCGTATAAAATGTCGAGCAGATCTCTCTGCTATCCGAGCTCCCCGCGGGGAGAAGACGGAAGCTGTAAGGATGTCCTTCGAATGTCAAGGTTTTAGATGGAGGCGGGTAGATAGCTGGAGTTGCATTGAGTTAAAGTGTATTGAGATGGAGATGTAAGAAGGCGTTATCCGAGTTTTTTAAATCGATATTTATGCAGTTTTAAGGTAAATAAGTTTTTAAAAAATGTTCAATTTAGAGAGTTGCGTTTTAGCGTTTATGACGTTAGAAACATAAATCAAAAGATATTAGAATCTTACTTTGAAACTTTAATCGTGAGCTTGTATCACTTTAAGCTCAAAAGCTATAATTTCATTCAATCAACGCTAAATCCCGATCTAATCTCGCGACTTTAGACATTGCAATTATTCATGAAAAACAAAAATAAATAAATAAACAAACGACCTACGTTCGCGCATCCTACAATCACCCCGGCGCATTCTCACGAGAGCTGCGCTTCGTATAAAGCGACTCTCGCAGGAAACAAGTTAAAAAAAAAAGGAAGAGATTCAATTAAGATTCTAATCGCCGAGGGATGGGCTGTGAGAGCCTCGCGAGTAAGCCAGAAAAGAAGAGAAAGAGATACCCCGGTAGGCTGAGAAAAAGAGAAAGATGTCACTCGGACAGCGAAGGCAGACACGGAGGAGAAAACCGCTCTTGTATTGTATTACGCCGGGAGGAAAGTGCGACGGCGAAGACGATACTTGGCCAGTATTATGTTTTCCTATCTGCCTCTTTTTTTTTTAGGTCAAGAGAACACCGGGAATGGGACTTCATGAAATTCAAGTCTTTTCGGTGGCTTAGGCGCCTGCTGCGGCTTTACCTTAGCCTAGCGTGGGTGTACACGCGTGCAAGTGTACGTGTCTAGATAGTGTTTTTCACGAGGCACATGCAACGAATTACGTAAAGCAGATGGTAATTATAGAGTGTATGGGGGATTCGCCGGAGCTGAGCTGCGTTCACGTATTGAGCTTGGGCTCTGAGAGTTGCGGCGCCGTTTTAGGTTAAAATTTCCATCTTTTATAGATACCGTTATTTAATTAGCGAGTTTTATTATATATGGATTCAAATTGAGTCGGACGAGTGGAGCGATTAGACGATCACGGAAAATCTGTTCGTATTGCCGTCGAACAATGAAAAATCTTGTTATTTAACGATTTCTTTACGCTCGCTCGCGCCGCGAGAACAATAGATGCAATCGACTGTGCGCTCGAGTATCTGGCAAAAATTCAAAAAATTAGAACAAAGGATAGAGGCGCATAGAGGCGTTAATAAGTGAGCTGTGTAGTAAAATATCTAGGGCGCATAATGCGAAGTTCTATATAGATCCTTATTAGACCTTGATACTCGGCTTATCTGATTCACAAGATCATTTGCGTCTACGTAATTATTACATCGAAGAGCACGGCGTGTTTGCCTCTTCGAAGAAAGATTCTAACGGAACTTTGATCGAATACTTTCTCAAATTATAAAGCGCGAGATTATACATGCGATTATCAATATTAAGTGTAATTAGAATTTTTTTAGTAATTGTTCAAGCTTCGTGCTGTAGGAATTATAAAATTATAAAATTGCTTGAATGTGGATAATTACTGTCTGCCTGTAATGATATGATGGATGTATTTACAGAATTTAAAGGGCTATGACAAAGTTTTTGAACCCGCTGTTTAAAAATTGTTGTTTCACACATCGGTAAGTATAATGTACCTAAACGAAAGTTGGATAATTTAATTAACTTTAAGGATAAAAAGTAACGCTATATGTGAGGTGTGAAAGTCTGCTACTGCTATTGTCCCGCTCCGGTTTATAACCGAATTACTGAGTAATTGAATTTAATTAGAATCAGTCGTGAAAATCCCTTTTTTTTTGTTCTCTTTTTTGTTCTTTATCTATCATTTCTTAATTAAGGTGACTGCAGTTGATTATGATTAAAGAAAAAAAATAGGTAAAGGTTTAAATAAATGAAGATTACGGAAAAAATTTTTAAGTATATAAAAAATTACACTAATCGCGTGTCTATTACTAATTTTAAAAAATATAAGAGTTTTAAGGCTCATTCCTTGCATAGAATATAGCATTTTTATAATTTTTTTTTAAAAAACTCAAATACTTTAAGGGTAAAAAAACATTGATCAAATTAAAGTGTTGTAACATCTCAACGAAATTAACCATTTCTATAAAACATTTACAGAAAGCTCTGTTAACCAATAATAAAACCGATCACTCGTGCCTCTAATCGAAAAACATCTACCCACCTCGAACGAAAACCAGCTCTCTCTCACTCACTCTCAAGCAACTATAATCTACACAGAGCCTTGCTACAATTCATAAAGCCACGAATCATCGTAACGAGCGGCTCGGCTCGGCAGCCGCAGCCGAGGGAAACGGTTCTACAGTTCCAGAAAGGCGCGCTCACAGCGATAAGAGCGAGAAAAGGAGAAAAACGGTAGTAGTAGGTGCAGCGCGCGCGCGCGCGCCCGCGCACTCAGGCTAATAATCCATAATGCACGGCACAAAGCCCGCGCCTGCTCGGAAAATCGCGCGCAGTTCTGACTCTCGTTAGACAGAAAAGAGTTGCGGTGGATATAGCTCTAGCCGATCCCTTAAGTGAGTCATGCGGGAGGAGGAGGTGGCAGGTTTTATTACAGGCGCGAGTGAATTTCAATTTTCGAGCCGGACAATGGGAGGATGAATTTGACTTTTCGTCGTTTAAATGCGTGCTTTGCGTGTGGATGTGTGTGTCTGTGGATGGAGGAAGCTTGGTTGGCGATGACTTTTGTTGGGTTGCGTTAGGCGCTGGGATTTTTTTGAAGAAGGGTGAAGATTGCAAAGGAGTGAGGTTTGTGGGAGTTTTGAACAAAGAATTGTTCGTATCATTCGGTGGGTGGAGAGTTTAGAAAGTAGCTTCGTTTAATTGATTTCAGCATGCAATTTTATAGATATAAACACAGCAGTCACGAAAGCTTTCTTATTTTATTCACGTTATCTTTCGATCTTCTTTGAAGGCGATTACAACTTAATTTTAAAAAATTTTTAAACTCCGCTGCACTCGGCTTGTTATCTAAAATTCTTGAACATGATTTCTAATCGATAGATGACCCGAAGCTAATGACTGATAAACTACTCCTCTTTTGTACCTACACAGCGACTTTCCAAACTAATCGTTCAAGTGACTATATGTAAAAGTCGAGTAGAGGGTAAGTATGTACCTATATAGTCACTTCTGTCTATGTCTATAACAGTTGCTCTTAAATACATACGATGATTTAGTCATTTCGCTCAGAAGAACTGTGCAAATAAAAAGTACGAAATCTGTTACTTTATAATAATAACCGAGACGAAAGCCAGGTTAATGAAAGATTTAGTTTCTCTGTTTCCGCGACTGGCTACCCACCAACAAGGTCAGCAGAATTCAACGGATTCACCGTTACCAGTAGAGTGTAGCCAAAACCACCGCTTGCTCGTTCTTACTAACCACTCCATTTTAACGGTCAAATTTCCAAGGATGTTGACCCTCTTCGTGAATCACCGCAGAAACGCTTTAATATCAAATTCAAAGTGACATAATGCTTCAAATCCGTTAAGTTAAATTTCAGCCAGCTCCGGAGACCAAAAAAAGAAGCAATTTGCTAAACTGACTTACTTATTAACCACTCTAGCTTCTCGCCCAGTCCTAATGATACATAATTGATTTTACTTTTCTAAAAGGCAACTTTCCTCGCTAATCAGAACGCAACCACTCCGCTGGCACTCGGGTCCGCCCAATTAAAAAGCCATCTCTCAGCTGGAAAAATCATCAGCGCAAACATCGCGCTCGGCGACTGCAAACATTCCTTCAGCAATTTACAAACCTAGCGCACAATATTATACGTCTTCTCATAAATTATTTACACATCGCGGACTGGCAACGGCGCTTCAATGTTGCCTTTTTCAAAGCCAAAGCAGAGCGCACACGCCTACGATGCGTTACGCACGGTCTGTTTATCACGGCGGATCGCAAAATATACGAGCTCGACTACTCTGTGATGCCTTGTGCACGCGTATATAATGTCTGTAATCGTTGTTGGTGTGGATTGTAAGCTGTGTGTATGCACTTTGGGAACGGCAATTTTTTCTAGTCGGAGACTACGAGAGCTCTTTCATCAGTGCGTTTGCGACTAATTAATGCGATGTTATCTAATGTGTTTTTTTTTTCTGTTCTTTGGATGAGTGTAGTGTCTTTTTGTTGCGAGTTTGTTGGGACAATTAGTTTGTGGATGCTGAAATCTGATTTTGAAATGGTTTGGTGATTTATGGGATATTGTGGGTTTTGGAAAGGAAATTTAGGTTGAGAAATTTGTTATCAATAAAAAGATGCAGTATTTTAGCAGGAAAACAGATTGTTCTTTAATTAGTTTCGTTGTATCTATTTTTCTCAGACTACATTTTTTAATAAAAAGAGGCGAAAATTACTTTTAATTAAATGTAGTAGATGCACAATTATTAAAGCTTGTATTATCTAATTAAACATTTAAGTTCTTCTGATCATAAATTAAAAGTTTTCCGTTCTTTACGAACGAATTAAGCCATTATAATGCCTGAGATAAAGCTAATTACTAGACGAAATACCCACTGTTGTTTTGGAAACCACTAATTATTCTTTAAAGGCAAAACAAAAAAGAAAATAAATACTTTTAAAAATAAAAGGCTTGGAAATGTCACCTGCATTTAGTGTTACCGGCAAGTTCATTAATCCCAAACGTACTGTTATATTTTTAAAAACCCAAAATCTTTATATGCCATAACCAGAAAACTCAGTTTCTCCCCACACACTTTCGTAAATTCTCAAATCCCAGACAAAAGCAACTACAAAAAAAAGAAAACTCGCCAGCATCTCAGAAACCAGCTCAGGCGCAATCTCGAAGAATCAACAATCCCAGCAACAAAAAAGCCTCAGCAGCAAACAAGCGGTCGAAAAAAAGGCCAGCACAATTAGCGTCTCGCATTATATCCCTGGCCGTTAACGCTCGTCTACAAGCACGAGCCCATACGTGACTCTCCGCTCTTCATGCGTCAACGCTCCGGCTCCCGGCCGACGCTCACGTACACGCTTTCCTATACCCACATGCACACACATGCACACGTGCACGTGTGTGCATCGGCAAGCAGCCGTGTTAGCAAGCGCGAGGTTGCGGGAGTTCGTAGCCTGGTAGCATGCGCACAATGCGTCTGGGAGTAACGGACATGTATCGCAGAGGGGAGAGGCCTCCTCTCTGTGCTCGTCCTTTCCCAGACGCCTACGCCTGCGTGCATGTACGTACGGTCTCTTTGTGCGCGCGCCGAAGAAGAAGAAATGCACGGAGATGCGCGCATGGAACGAAAAAACGATGGTTTGTTGGAGAGTGAGAGAGGAGTGCAGGTGGGATCGTGGCGAGTGCTTTCTTTTTTCCAGGAAGGGTTTATTGTTTCGCGGGCTTTGCTATTGTTGTATAGCGCCGGTGTTGCTTGGTGTGTCTTTTGTGGAAAGGAATAGTTGGGCAAAAAAGGGTTGATTGGGATAGTGGTGCTCAATAGCGTTGAAAACTTATAATTATACCGAAGGTATATTGTCGTGAGCGTATTCCTATACGTATTGGGATTACTTTTATCCGAAAAGTATTGTGAGAAAATAGTGGACTAGATAGATACCCGGGGCTCTTTGTTTATATTTAAATTTTATATATTTTCTTCTAATTAAAGCAACAAGCGCAGTTTATCTAAAAACTAATTCAAAACTAACCCTAATAAAAGCGAGAAAGTACAGCAATCTGCCCGGCTTCCCACGAACAAACCCATCGATTTATGCAAATCAAGCCGCGTTTTTCTGTGTCAGCGTGTTACAATTTACCCCCCGCGTGACCAACCCTCGGAACACCAGCCATTCTCCCAGATTAAAAAAAAAATCTCGTACCAAGCTATTCACCTTGCCCGGTACACCGAAAAATCTCTTCCGCCGAGCCGGCTTATCTATCAACATCCAATCTTATCTCCCTAGGCTTGCTCCACTCTCTTTCACTCTCTCTCCCGATAAGCCTCTTATTCAGCAATCCCTTCCCTCCGCCACGACAAAAACATGAAATCGAGGCCTACTATCGATTATTTCTTCCGCGCCGTACATACACACACACCTATACTATACCCCCTTAAAGCCGCGCCGTTCGGCAAACACACAGCCGGTGTGCACCTGATGCGCGCCGGGCCATCGGCAAACTTATCTTATCGGCGCGGCGGCACGAGCCGGAATCCAGATTAGGGAGCTCCGTGCGTGTTTGGATAGAGAGACGGAGTCACGGAAGTATGTCGCTCGCTGAGCGCAGCCTCGCCCAGCCGAGCTCGCTTGTTGTCGGACGCGTCGATTGTTGCGCAAACTGGAGCGACGCTCCGAAAAATGATTCACTGTGACGACTGGCTGTGTGGTCGTTTTTCGCGCGCTTGTGTGCGGTTATTTAGGTATGTTGGTATGAGCGAGATGGTGCTGTTAGGGTGGGCTTCTGTGAAAGTTGAATTGGTTAAGTAGGGGTCGCTGTATCAATGGGACTGATGAACGACATATTCAAGAGGGAAAGTTATGAAGGAGAAAGGTAGATCGCGTGGGTGGGGATTTTGACAATTGGATGGTAATCAGGTCAATCAACCGAGTTATCGGGCGGCCTAATAAATTGACGTGTCTATGGGCGTGATGCAATTAGAGAATGGGTTTAATTGATATATTGGGAGAGAGAGAGAATATGCCGTGCGCGATGGGGCTATTTTTAATCATGCGATAGGTATGCGAAGTTTGTTTTATCCGCTAATATAAATCAAGTGCATAATAAGAGGATGTAATAAGAGGCCTTGATTTACTACGTTTGATACCAGGCGCGCGCATGCACGCTCATTAAAATTTCGCTCGCGCTGATAGTCTCGACTTGAAGAATTTGTTAATTGTTTATTTAGAGATAAAAACTTATTGACTTTTTAGCTGACGTTTAGGAAAGCAAAACGGCGAACAATCTGTGTTGAAAATGATAATATTAGAACAAATTTTATCCACATAAATCCTTTTTAATCCACTGAATACTTCAATACTATATTGGAAATCATTTTTTATCCGTTATTTCAGGCTTGGATATCGTATAAATAAACATGATAAAAATAATCCACAAAAGCAATAAAATTATACACTCCCAATAACTCGAAACGCTTCCTCTAAAAGCAGAAACTTCCTTCAATGAATCCAGTAAACCGAGTATGACTAACCCATCCGCGATCGTTAAATTGTTATTCCACCTTGCTCATTCATGAATGAAAATGCAATACGCGCACCAGACCTAAGCATATAAAAACTCTACTCTAACCCGTACAACTACCCAGACCATCTCAAAAAATGAAAAGTCCGGTAATACAATCCGTCATCGATGCACCTTGACTACCGAGAATTTTCCAGGCGCACGATCATTATCATTGTGAAATCGCTGACGAATGCGGCTTGCGCGTGGCAATGTGAATCACTCGTCGATCTACTGTTAACTTAAACACTTGCACGCCGAGCGTATGATTCATTTCCACCGGCGCTGCTATACGAAAATCGTATTTATCTGAAGAGTGACACTTCCTCGCGGTTTCCAATTTTTTTTTTCTTTTGGGACGAGGCGATTGCGCGCGATGACGGACTTGCTTTTTAGCGCGCGAGAATAAAATGTGGGAGTTGCGGGTGGGAAGTGACAATGCTAGAGAATTTTTGAAGAATGGCTTTTTGTATAGAGAGATGGTTTTTTGTTGTTTTGCGACAGAAACTTTCGATTTTTAAAATGGGGTTGCTTTGGAGGAAATAACGGGTCGGTCTAAATTTATTTAAGGAATAATTTTTTTTTTTTAAATATAGATTGCATTTAAATTGACATTAAATAAGAATGAAAAAACGGTTAAGTGGTCTTAAAATTAAGTTAGCTAATTAGATATTTCAAGAACACGATTAATCACATCGCTCAAACGTGCTTGCTCGATTGCAACATCTATACGTAATAGAATGCATTAAAAAGTTGAATCAACAGAATTTATTTATAATTACGTTTTATGACATACTTCCATTACGTTCAGGTAGAAAACAATTCAAAAATCAAAAAGAGAAAAATCTACTAATCCAAATCAAAATAATCTAATACTTCTCACAGAAGCTACCAACGTGCAGCACAAATCTAAAAATAATACAATGATGAATGCACTGCAGTTGCTAAAGCATCCAAAGAATTCACGCTTTGAATACCCCACGGAATCTCAATCGTTTTTCCTCTCGGCAAACGAAAAGATAAAAAAAAGCTTTATTTGATTTACGAGCGATCCTAATATTTTTTCTCCTACGCGGCTCGCCGGGTACCGATGACTTTGATCCATTTTCCACGCAGGAAGGAGATTCCGGCCGATCTTCTATATATATATATATACACAAGCATTCACGGAGAGTCGGAGATTAACGGAGATCCAGTCTCCGAATGACCGCGAAACGCATAGCAGCGTACGCAAGCAGAGTCGGATGTATGATTGAATCAGCCGATTATGCGTCCCAGTTATTTTTCTATGCATATTATGCACGTAACTGGGTAATGAACGCCGACTCGACGCGATGCGCTTGGAAGTTCATGAGATGAGGGAATATTGCTGAGGCAGGGATCGGACTGGTTATCTCCTTAAATGAGATATTTGGGATGGTTATGGTTTATTGAAATGGCTTGATAATATTTTAAAGTTATGAAACCTGTATTGCAGTTTTCATGTGATATTGACATAACAATACGAAACATTATTCGATTCATCAATAACGGTAAAATTGATTCTAAATGTTTACTTATTTCATAGAAATAATTATACAAATAACTCATCAATAATAATTATTGCTTCATTCATCCATAATTCCAAGAAAATTCCTTTCCTTATAACAGGTAAGAAGATTCTCCTCACATCCTTCTCGAATTACACTTAAAAAATGTGCATACAACCGATCAATTCAACCCTTCACTCTCCTATCAAACCTCCCCTCGAAAAAAAGAAAAAAATTAGACCACGAGAGAAATATTTGGACTCCACAAACAAAGAAGCGCCACTGACGCCTGAAAAGAAGCGAGTGGACGCGACGACATGTGGCCCTATATACCCCCGACGAAAACAAGTGGGCCGAACATAAAAAGGAAGACGTCTCCTAAGGGGGGAAACCGAAGAAGGGTCGCGCTCTCCGGCAGGTATATACCTGACACCGGGACCAGACAGCTTTGGAGGCTTTCTTTTTACACGGAGGCGCTAAATCGACGCGAGTCAACGGCCTGAGAGGAAAAGCTTGTTTTGGGACCCCCGCCGGCTTTTCCTCCATTAATGACTCCGGGACAGAGAGCGGGCCTTGTATCTCTGGTTTGACTTTTTTTTTAAGGAGGAGGGGAGCGGGAAGTACCGTTGGAGGTGAGGATTGTGTGCGCTGGGGTCTTTGAGGGTTAAGTTATGGAGGTTGGTTCTCGGAGGCGTGCATACGGGAGATTTGGTTTTGATGCTGAGCCGGGTTTTTTATGGGGCTTGAGATGGGAGAAATGTAAGGATAAGATCGTGACTATTTTAGGTAAAATGTTTAGATGTTTGGAATGCTTTCTTGAAAATGTTATTTTTTTCTATTTAATGAGTAATGCTAAGTTTTCAGAATATAACTACTCATTTTACATTTCTAGAGTAATTTAACTATATTTTTAATAAAAATAGGTAACATCAACTTTGTATTATAAAAAAAAAATTTCTAATAAAAATATTAAGAAAACTATAATGCTATCTACTACCTTGCCGATTGCATTCAACAAAAGCACTTCCACACGAGATTGAATATCACAACTGATAATATATACAAACGTCCCCATAGAAAAAATAAATGAATAATGCATATTCACCGATGACAATAGCAGTGTCAAATTAAAGAAAAGACTGCTGATAAACTTCTCTACAGCCTTGTACACCTACCCCGGCAAAAGAATACATTTAAATTCCAACCGAAAAGGAACATCTTCGTCAAACCAACACAGCAGAAACCGAAACCCAACTGCAATTACATCAAGTCTATAAAAACCGTACAGCTCGAACATCATCATCAAAGACCCCTAAAAAATCAACAGCACCGTAAAAAAAATCAGCATAATCACTCCACTCTCTCTCCAACCTACAAAAGTCAGCTCTAAAAGCCGACACTCGCAGCCGATTCGGTAATTTCGCAAGGCTCGCGCTCGTCTCAGGCGTCATCTCCGCCGAACTCTTTGTTGCTTCTCGCAGCACGCGCGTCGAACCTTTCTCTTTTTACCCCGGTGTGTCTCTCGCGCGAGCGGAGACTCTCTTTTTCTGCCGTTTTATATACACGCCGCGCGCGCGAGTAGACGTCGATCTCAATGAACAAAGAACATTCTTGCAGGCGCGAGCAGCCAGAGCGTAATGGCAGATCTATCGAGTTGAGCCGAGCTAGGAACGATATACCGCTCAGGGAGATCGGGTGTGTATGTGTGTGTATAGAAGTGCGGGAGTTTAGCTGGATGATAGGGATTTGCTGGCTGAGCGAGCGTTGCCATTGACCCTTTCGGTGTGTGGTAGGGTGCGTGGGTACGGTGTGGTCGGAGCGGTTCGTGGAGATAAGATTTTGGTTTGGTTTTTTTAAGCTGGTTATGTAACGTGAAGGGATATTTGTTATTTTGATTTTTTAAATTTTTCATTGATAAGTTTAAAACTATTATTACTATAAGATTCATTTTATCTTTATGATCGAAGCTTTTTAAGGTGCGAATAGAGTAAAATTTTGCTAAAACTTCTTTATTTTATAAAATAATTTCTTTAAGGATGAAGAAAAAAATAAATGTTGAACAAGTTCAAGATCTGTTTTTCGCGACTTCCCGCTAAAAACGCCCAGAGTCAAGTAATTGGCCCGAGAATGATCTACGTTTAACCGACAATTAGTACGGCAATAAATACTTTACCGCTGATAAAAAGCATTTCCGAGAGCCCGGCTCTTACAGTTTTCTCTTGTATAACCTGCAGCCATGGGACAAGTTATAACTATTCCGCTAAATTGCACACCGTGAGAAGTTCGTAAAAAAGGTGACGAAACTACAGTTCTGTTTGTCGTTTCGAATTTTCGTATGCATTGCCAAATCTATTCAAATAATTGCATTATTTTACTTCTACGGACAAATAATGGCAACTTTTTTATTATTCATAAACGAGGATTATAAAAATTTTTATGAGCAACGATATATAAGAATTATAATAAGAAAATTTATCTTTTTTTATAATTTATAAACATTTTTGAAAAACTTATTCTAATGTAAAAGTGAAACTCGACTTGAAGTAAACATTAAACTAAAGGACTAAAGACTTTTATTACTTTTCCCAACCTTACGTTACTCACAATAATATTCTTTCATAGCCGCTTGCATTACCGATGCGTAATTGCTAAAGTTTAAAGTCCACTCAAAAAAATTACTTTGCATATTTCAAAGTAGCGTCACTGACACGCAAACCTCTTCGCCAACAAGAAAGTTTTATTACCCCCATCTCGCCTCCCACCCTCCCAAAAACAGCATCTCTAAAAATCCCGCGTTCTCCACTCTTCCAATCTCAGCCTCGTCCTACCTCAACCCGCCGGCGCCATGCCAGCAATTACTCCCCCTCCCCTTTCCCCGCACTCTCAAACAAACAAAAGCAGCACCATACCTGAGCCGTGACGACGCCGCGCACGGTGATGCCGATCATCGGAGCGAATCGAACCTCGACCCCGGGCTCCACCACCAGCTCAGCCTCCCTCTCGACGAACAGATCCTCCCTCAGCACGTACGGGCTCTTGGCGCGCTCCAGGAGCCGCCGGCCCCGGACTATCCTCCCGCCGGGTAGCTCGCTGAGGCCTCGGTAGCCAGACTCGACTGAATTCGAGCTGGCATAGCTCGGCTCTGTGTAGTAGATCGAGGACTCGGTCGACTCCTGGTACACGCCGGCTACTGCGCCGACGGCCAGGAGGATGAGTATCAGCACCATTATTCGAGGATTCCCCGTTGGCTTCTTCATTCTTGTTTTTTCGTATAGTTTTTTCTTCTTCGTTTAGCGGAGGCGCATCTCCCCCGAGTTTGGGTTCGGTTTTTTTTCCGTCGCGCTTTTTTCGGAGATATCCGGTCGCCCGCTCGGCGGGTAAAAATCGGCTGGAAGCTATTAAAATCGGGAAGCCAGAGCCGGAGACATACAACGTATTCCTCAAAGTGCGCCTCCTATCTCCCTCCCGCGCGCTCAATAATAATTACACAAGAGCTTATCTCCCTCTCGTTCAGTCCTCTCTCTTACTCACTCTCGCCTCCGCGTAAATATACCTCCACGCACACAGCTCGCGCGCATTACCGCATCGAGTCGCATGAATCACAACTCGCCGATTCACTTTCCGCGGCTAAAAAGCTCACAATCGTCGCCTAGAGGCTCACCTTAAACCTACAGGACGGCGAGGCGTCATCGTCGCGCATCACGCACTACATCGCCGCGAGAGACTGTCCTCGTCCTCTCGGCTGCCGCCGCCGCAGCCGCGGCTCTCATCTCTACCTTCGCGCTGCAGCATTCGCAAGCGAATACACACTCACAACACACACACTCGCAGCAGTGGCCTTCTTTATTCCTTACGCGCGTATTTTCACTTTCCGCTCACTTTCGCGCCCGATCGGCCCCCCAGCGCTCTCTCGTATCACACAGATGCACGTATTACACACGGCGTCTTTATCCGCAGCTTATCGGAGAGATCCACCGGTATAGGCCCACCTTTCTCTGTGTATATTTACGTTTTTTTTTTCTCTGCTCCTCCGTCGTTACGCCGTATATACTCGGACACACACGCCAAGCGAACTGGCCGCGAAGCGAGAGAGAGAGACCGCGGCGCGCCCGCGCAGTCCGAAAACTGGTTTCTCGCTCTCTTCGCTGGACCGGAGTGCGCGCGCGAGTTGCGAGATGTGGGTATAAAACGGCTGGAGAAGGGGCCGGCTAGGTGGAATTTTGAATTCAAACGGTCGCAGCACTGGACAAGGACTCGAACGCTCTCTCGCCTCCACCGCCCCGCGGTTCTCTTCTGTATCACCGCAGTGGATATGCACTTCTGGACTGCACGCAGAGACCGCTCGAGGCGCACTTGAGGAGACACTTGCCCGAGGTTCGCCGACAAACACCTTGTGCGCTTTTTCTCACTTTCTTCTTCGGCGAGCGCTCGCGATAAGCCACGTTCACGCAGAAAAAGCTCGAGTAAAGCTCGGAAGACAATAGGCTCTGTGTAGTTAGTATAGGTGCAAGCCCGAGCGAGCGAGCGCGAGCTCCTGGCCTGCCGTTGGGTGCGGTTTGACTGAGAGCACCGCTGGCTCGACGACTCCTGGACGCCTATAGCTTGCTGCCGCCGAGCGGTGAACGCTCCTCTCGCCTCTCTCTTTCCACTGGCGTTCGCCGCTCTGCGCTGGCTGCGCGAGTCCGTTGTCCGTGTCGAGCGGCTGGAGGGAATGATACGCAAGCTATAGGCCTCTCTGCGCTTATGCGCGCCCCGCTCAAGGAGTGGAGGTCGACCACGTGACCGGAGTTATATATACGTCACGCGGCTTGTGAAACAGGTGAGTCCCCACTACTCTGTGTGCTCGGTGCGCGCTGTGTATGCTGGGTGACTGCTGCGGGCGTGCGCGCGAAGCGCTCTTTTTTAACTTGGGATTCCGCTGCGGCGAGGAAGGTGCGCGATCCTGGAAGCTGATGGATTCTGCGACTGCGGCCTGGAAGAAGGATGGTGAGTTAGTGCTGCGGGCGGACCTGTTGCTGGAGTTGGAAATAGACCGTGGGCCCTGGCGTTTATTTTATTTTTTTTCTTTAGTATAGGAGTGTAGTCTTGTTGATGGAAAGAGCTTAAGTTTTCATTGAATTCTGAAGATTTTTTAAGCTAAGAATCGTTTAAATGAAAGCTTTAGATTCATATGTATACTTTCGTTTTTAAAAGGTTAGTAAAAATTAATCGAGTTTACTTTTGTTTCCTTTCATTATTCAATGTAATGGATTTATAGTTTTGACGATATACAGATAAACTTTTGTGAAAATATTATATAATAAAAAATAATCTGTTTTCACACTGAATCTATTTCTAAAGAAATTGTTATATTACAACAAAATATTGAGAAGTTAATTATTGTTTTAAGGACTCGGTATAAAATGCAGAATCAAATTGCACAGATCATAAAATACTTCCAAAAAAGTAATATTTCAATTTAAAGTCAAATAATTAATTTTTTTTTGTACATTCTCTGGAAAAAATATATCATTTTTTTATCAGTACATAAACTTACATCACTGGTTTGATCGGAGCAATACCTCGATCACATTTTTATTTTTCAAGAGGTTAAGTAAATAAAAGTTCATTGTTAATAAACTTTCCATTATTAAAAGAAATCACTGCAAACGTTGATAACTTCATATGTAGGTTTTTATACTAAATTGCATTGGCCACTTTGAATACAAATATTAAAAACTACACATAAAAATTCAGCCACTTCCTAAATATATAATAAACAACTATCTAACCCCAACACTAAATCAACAAAACAAGCAGCACACAATCCCCAGACAACAAAAACGTCCCCGATCCAACCACCGACATAACCCACAATCCTCCCACACCGGCACACTGTACAAAAATCACCGCACTGTACACCCAGCCACCTCCCCCTTTCTCACTCCGCTTCCGCACATATATAATAGACAAAGCCGCGCGCGGCGGCGGCGACTCACCTGGAACGAAACAGACTGCACTGCCCTGCAAAACTGCAAAGTAGAGTAGCAGCTCGCGGTTCTCCAGGTCGCGCGAAAATTAACGCCGCGCCCAACCTGCGCCCCTGCATTAATAGAGCAGACTGCGCGCAGCCGAGGGCCAGTTTATGTTCTGCGGGTGTTGTATGTATATACGTGAGCGGGCAATGCTTCGGTCGGGTAGCTATGGTAACGAGGCACCTGTGTATAGGCCGTCTCGACGCCGGTGGACGGCTGGTTGCCGGGATGAAGGCGTGGGTGTTGGTAGGTAGGTATGGTGGGTTGGGGGGTATTTTTTAAGATTAATAGTTATGGTTTAGATAAGTTATAGAGAAGATTTTCATTAATTTTTGGGTAGGTCAGATATTGAAGAAAAGAAATTTCGACCATGCTAAAATGGTTAATAATCAATCTTATACTTTTAAATGAAACTAAAAGTTATTTATTTAGTGAATTAAATTTTTAGTTAAACATTTATAAGTACAATTATATACGTGAATTATAGGCAATATTTATTTATTTTCAAGAATGTGATATTTTATTTTTACGCATGATCATTATTTTATTGTAATTATTAATATTTTTCAAGTCACTTATGCTTACGTATACTTAATGAATCAAACTTTTTGTAACAATTATAGTATATCAATAATTACTCAAATTTTGCAATATATTCTTTAATGTCAAAGTCTGAAGAAATTTAAAATTTAAATCTCTGTTGGTTCGAAATAGATTTATTAATATTTATAGGTACCCTAGTAGAAGTGATTCCATTTAATGGCTAGGTAATCCCTTGTAAAAATTGATTTAATGCTATTTCTTAATCTATAACCATTTTAAATGGATAAATTTTTACCAGGGTACATTTTTAGAAAATTTTCAAAAAAATAGACTATGTTATGTAAACTTGAATAATATTTAAATAGTTGAAAAACTGTACAAATATGCATACTTAAATACATGTTATAATGAACAAAATGAAAAATTAACTTCAAATATTACAACAATTTGTAGATTGTTACAGATTTTAATGATTTTTTTACTGCCTTTTTTTATGTAACTTTGATCTCTTATAACTATTGAAGAAGTTAATCTGTTTCAATTCTGCAAAAAGCAATTGAATGCTCGATTATTTTTTTTTTTTTAATACTCTTTTTCGGCAGATATGTAAAGATTTTCAAACGCAAATTAGTATTTTTTCCAATAATTTTTAAAAAGGAAAAATATTAAAAATTTAAGATTTTCAAATGAATAAATTTTCAAATTAAGTCTAATATCATGATAAATTTGATAACATTTAATAATGTCTTATTCAATAAATAATTTTATTGAAAAATATGATAAAAATTGTATACCTTTTAAGTAACTAGATCTTCTTTTATTTCACAATAACAAATAGTACAGGTTAAAATTACGCAGCTATTCAACAAAGAATAATTAGTTAAACAAAACAAAAAGTTCCATCATTATTTATCATCTTTATCATCAAGTTACATTTGTTTAAATCTTTGCGCTCTATTTAATTTAAAATGAAATCGCAAGTTCGCTTTGAAAAATCTAAAAGTTAATAAATTAACGCAACGCAATAATCAATTAAAATAGCGGTAAGCACAACTACATGAATTGTATTGTATAGTACAGAGGGTATATAGTAGTGGTAATCAAATAATCCCTTGTATACGTGACGCATTAGTACCGTTCGTCTACCTGCAGTAAGGGCTGCTACTATTGGCTGTTACCGTATTCTTACGGCAGACACCGAAATTTACTTGTTATAAATACGGAGAATGCATGGAGATTGAATTCACTTGAGTGCCGAACTCGGTCGGAGTAAGTTGCTTCTCTTAGCTACCTGATTGTCGGTGGGTTGATTGTAAAGTATAGGGGGATTTAGTTTATTTTATAATACAGAGAATCATATTCGCCGATTAAGAGCGTAAATAAGCCGTGCTTAATTATAGTAAATTCTAATATCACCTTTTTTTCTTAAGTCTGTCAAACCGACAATCTTCATTATACTTAATTGCTTTTTAAGCGCAAATTATTCCAGAGTCAAGTTTGTAAAAATTAGTATTGCGTTGCTAGAAAAAATAGCTAAATTTTCAAAATGATGGAAATAGATCCCCCTGCGCACTTCGCTACGAAAGACGACGAAGTCAGGTACTGGATGCACATGGCGCGACAAATGCATCAAAGGTACGTTATTTAATAATTTACTCAAAATTTTCGACTCTCTATAAATACCAATAAACTTACAAAATCCTAAATTTTCGAATCCTCAGAAAAGTCGATGTCGAACGAGAAATGGTGGAGTATCAAGAAAACTCACTGATAATCGAAAAAGAGCTGGAATCGTCGTACGAGCAAACCGACCGGATAAACAGCGACCTGCGCCAGCAAGTGAAACATCTGACCGAGGACAACGGCCAGCTAAGAGAGCGTCTAAAACAGCAAACGGTAGCCTACGCCTCGCTCCAAAACCAAATCGTCAATGTCAAAAATCAAAACGAAGACCTGCACAAGTCGATCAGAGAGCTAGAGCAGACGAACGACGACCTGGAGAGAGCGAACCGTGAGATCAAAATGACCGAGGAGGAAACCGAGAGCCAGCTTAATCTAGTGCTTGAGAAGCTGGCGATGCTCGAGACAGAAGTGGACGAGAAAGAGGAGCTCAAAGTGATGGTCCAGCGTCTGCGTGACGAGAACAAGGACCTGCAGCAGCAGATCCAGATCCTGGAATCGCGGCTGGCCGTCGTTGAGAGCAATAAAGCGAGCAATGGCTTGGACGTCAGTAAGCTCAGAAGCCCGAGGAGCTATCGTCTCAGCGACTCCGGCATGCAAACGACGCCTCAACAATACGAGCAGGTACGCAATAACAACGTCTTCAAGTACGTCATGGAGCTCGAGCAAAAAATTAAGATAATGGAGAAGGCGCAGAGCAAAAGTAGAGAAGCCGAGGAGGAGACGGGCGCCAAGTTCAGCTTGGCCTTGGAGAAGATAGCCATGCTAGAAAGCGAGCTCAGCGAGAAGGAGAGCTTGGAGGCAGCGGCTCAGAAGCCCATCGACGAGAGCAAAGGTAAGCGATTCCAGCTGCTTCGTTATTTTTTCATTATAATTTTCGCCTTTCTGGGCTTGATAATAAAATGGCTTTTTTCAGATCTGGCCCAAGAGTCGCCAGTGCGTCTGCGGCCGGCGCTCAAGGAGAAGCCGGAAAGGGTGAGGCCGAGGTCCATCAAGGAGGAGGACAAGCCGCGAGCCTCGGTTAGCGGGAGGTCGAGTCGGCATTACATCGAGAGTAGGGTTAAAAAGGTCAAGGATGAAGAAAAGAGACAGCAGAGTCTCATGTGGTTCTTGAAGAGGCTAAGGCATTCTCAGCCTGGCTGGATGCGCAAGAAGGAGTAGACTTTTTTCGAAGAGTGGAATGTGCGCTTGGATTGCTATTTTTTTCCGCAATGTGTGTTAGGAAATTTTGTAATGATTGCTGGGGAATTTAAATAGTTTAGTTATAAAAGTACTTTTAGATATACAAGTTTGCTTAACATATGAATCAGTACTTGATTTATGTATCCATGTATTTTCGAAATTAATTTCAATATTTTTTACTTTTTTAATTGTGTGTATGTATTATTTTTTTACTCATTTACTTTTATTAGACATGTTGTCGATTATGTAATAATTTACAGATTTTTTTATACATTTACAGTAACATTTTGTACAGCGTTTTTTAAACGCCATTTTATAATATTAAAGATTAAACATTATGAGAAAATTATTTAATCTCTTTGTCATTTACCTTTCTCAATTTATTTATATTTTTAAAATGTAAATAAATGAAAAACACCATATTCTGCAAAAACTTATTTATTATATTTTTTTTCATTTTTTATTAAAACACTGCTTTAATATTTCTTAAAAATTTAATATGTATTGATATAATTAACAATTTGTATATATTCACAGTTTCATTAACATTTTAATTCAACGCAATTTCAAAAGACAATTAAAACATAATTCTTATAATATTTCGGTGAAACATAAATCTTTGACCTTTGACGCAACGATTCCTAGAAACAGTCCCAAACAATCCGAAAAATAAAATCAACTCTTACGGTATCAATCCAGGTCTCAGATTAACGATTCTCCGAAATCACCCTCCCTCCCCAACAACAGCCGCAGACCTAGAGAAGCCTGTCTTGCTCGCCACTCCCCCTCCCTCTCTCCAAAGCCGAACACACCCCCACACTCCGCAATTCGGAAAATCCCTCTAGGCCCCGCATCCACCCCCCCCCTCTCAATCCCTAGCCGGCGGCAGCTCGGCGCTGTCCCACCTAAGATCCACGGTCCTGCCGGTCTTCGCCGACTCCTCGCAGGCGTTGGCTATCTTGCTCACCGCCAGGATCTCCTTGGCGTGCACGGCCGGCTGGGCCTTGCCCAGCGCCACGTCCAGGAAGTGCTCCATCTCCTTGGCGTAGGCGTTCTTGAAGCGGCTGGCGAACGAGTACCAGATCGGCGGTCTGCGCTGGCCGGCCTGGCCGTACTGGGTGGTGACGCAGTGGATCGGCTGCTCGTTGGTCGCGTCGACCTGGCCCCTGGGTCCGTACACCTCGAGGCGCTGGTCGTAGCCGTAGCTGGAGTTGCGAGAGAGGTCGACCATGCCGACGGTGCCGGACGGGAAGTGGAAGATCGCGGCGATGGTGTCGTAGTCCTTGATGGCTTTGATCTCGGGGATGTGGGCGCTCGCGTGGACAGCCACCTGTGGAGAGTAGAAAGAGGGTTGATGAATTAAACAAGTTGGGTGAAATGAGTTGATCTTATAAAAATTTATAAAATTTTTAAAAATAAGATACATATTGTGGAAAAAACAATTATATATCTTATATCGTTTTGTCGAAATGCTTATAATAAAATTACTTCAAATTCCAATCAATAATGAATCATATTTTAAAACACCTTGAAAAGCGAACGTTTCAAATGTAAAAATTACATCTTTAAAAACTCGAAAATAAAGCGGCTAATCTAAATTAACTTAAAATCTCAAAAGCAACCTTAAAAATCCCAAATCACTTACCTTAACGGGGTACTCCCCAAGAATATAAGTCATCAAATCGATATCGTGAACCATGCAGTCGTGAAATATTCCACCAGAATTCTTAAGGTATTCAATAGTCGGCAGCGGAGAATCACGAGCCGTCAGTCTAATCGTATGTACATGTCCGACTTCTCCGTTACGCACTCGCTGCCTGACGTTATCGTAGCTGGGGTCGAAGCGCCGGTTGAACGCGCAGAACAATGGCTTGCCGTACTTTGTAGCCGCCTCGTAGCATTTGGCTGTGCTTTTCGGGTCCTCGGCGATCGGCTTCTCGCAGAACACGGCTTTTTTTGCTTCCAGTGCTTTGGTCACGATTTCTTCGTGCGTGTAGGTAGGCGAGGCGACGATCACCGCGTCGACTCTGCGGAGAGGGAGGCGGTTTTATTTAATTTTTTTGATTTCTTGAGTAAATGTAAGGAAAAGTGTAATAAAAAAGATAAAGGACTACTTAAAAATATTTGTGATTTTGAAATAAATTTTATTTATTATTACTAAAAATGTATGTGGTATTAAAAAAATGTTAATGTCATTTTGTGCTAATTATGTTTTAGATAAATAATATCCGATAAATAAGTTCTATAAATTTTTTATTTACTCAATAAAAAAGGAAGCGTAAGTAAAACGATATAGTTGTTTTAACGTGAAAAAGAATATATAACAATGTTTAATTATTGAAGAGCTTTCGTAATCATTCATAAAGATATGATTTATGGAGATTTAAGCCAAGAAGTTTGGGTCACTTAGCGGTTAATTTAATCAATGACCCTTTTCGAGCAAATTGAACAACTATCTATAGATAATTTTTCAGTTGATCATATCTTTTATTTGCATATATTCATAGTAATCTTCTTTAAAATAAAACTTCTTTTGGTGTTCGTTATAAAACAAAGAAATTGATATTTTTAAAACAAAACGTTACTTAAATGACCGTTCGTTTTTTCACTTAAAAAGCAATTAAAATTATAAAAAAAAAAATCTAAAATTAAATTCATTATTATTGAAAAAAAAAAAACAATCAACAGCATTAAAAAGTGTTTAATGAACACAAAAATAATTTGGAATTATTTAAAAATTAACTTTATTATTTACTTCTTCAGATTATTTTGTTTATCTAAATACTTCTGAAATTTCATTGAGAAAGACAAACGTAAACAGAAGATTAAATAAAGCCAATAATCCCATGCTCGATAATTTAGTAATTATGCAAACGTATGTTTTTCGCAACATGAGATAAAAACTTTCTTATGACTGATTTAAAAACTCAACTATAACGATCAAAACAAAGTTGAATTTGTTCAAGAAAAATGTACATACTTTTCATCAAAAATATACATACTTTGGATCTTTGTACACTTTATCAGCGTCCCTGCTGTGGATGATCGATATGTTGTCGAGACGCCAATAGTTCCTGAAATCGTCCCATTTCGATTCCATATCATCGACAACGTAAAGAACCTTGCAACGGGGGTTCGTAATTACATTTGACATGTGAATAGTTCCGGCACGTCCCAAGCCGAAAATTGCGACTCCAATAACAGGATCTCTTTTTTTATCACTCTTCAATGAACAATCATCCATGTACCTGATTTTTGACAAAAATACATTTATATTTACCAAAAGTCAATGAATTAATGTATACTTTAATTTTTGTATATTGATTATTAAAACATAATTTTTTTTTTACATTGATGAGCATAATTTTTGCATGTTTACTACTAATGTTTTCGAAACAATAAAAAACTTACTTTTTGAAAAGATAATCCTCGGGGGTCGGTTGAGGTTTTGGCTTGATGTAAGGTGATTCATCTCTGAAGCGAGCGGTTGCCATTGTTGCCGATGAAAATGTGAGTTTTTAATATAAATTAAGCGAAATGATGAATATCCAAGTCGCGAAGTGAGGACTCGAATGAAGGACCCTCACGACGAAACGCTGGATTTTATAGATCAATCACATCAAGAAGGTGGTGGGAGATGTCCGATGTGGTCTTAAGCGTTATAGTTCTTATGTACAGACCGCTTCAAAATCATGTTTAAAATTGCACCCTGATTATAAAATTGTAAAATTACTAATTATAAAATTCAACCTGGAATTTTTAAACGTGAAGGACAATAAAGTAGTGGTTCAATATTCTTAGTTTAAAATAATTTTCTATTTTATAAAACTAAGAGTTTTATTTTATTCTAGAAACAAGTGTATGCATTAGTTAAATTATTAACGGTAAGGGATTGTTGATTTAAATGTAGTTAAATAATTTAGTTTAGCCTTGAATAAAATTTAATTGCTTTTTATAGAGGTTCTTAATATACAAATTTTTATATTCAAATTACACGAACAAATTAAATACTTAGAATTATAAAACAAAAAACTTTAGTTTTATAATTTACAATTTATAATTAAACAAATAAATAATGAACTTATGAAATTATACTCTTTCAAAAATAAAATAATAAATTGTATAAAGGTAATTAATTATTAATGCATATTCTAGTCATATCTGTTATTGAACATCGAAATTTAAATATTGATTAATGTCTAGTCAATTCCTGTTGCTTATCTAAAACAAAAAGTTCAAAAAAGTTTATCACATAATGACGTAAAAGAAATATCGTTTAGATCCACTATTTTATCATACGAGCATACTGACAGTGGAAAATGTTACAGACGTAAATTTTATACAATTGTAATTTTTATGTCATGATAATTTAATTCTCAGCCAAAAATATTATACATTATATCAATTTGTTTACAATTTTCGAAAGTGATTAGGTAACAAAATCATTGTACTTTTTTCATGATGTCTCAGTAAAACTAAAATGACCCTGAAATTTTTCCAAGCCTAACTCTTGCAGTATAATCTATGTTGACGACGGGTTATCGTCGCCGTTATCAACTTCATATTTTAGAATGCTTTAGTTTATATGACATGCATATTCACGTAATCATGGATATTTTTAATATTACCAATAAAAGAAATAAAAGATTATTATTACACATCATTCAGTAAAGCTTGTTAATCGTTATTTCATTAGAAAGATCATTGTCTCGATTTCGGAGTAAAAATACACAATAATGCATTAGATTATGTTAAAGTTGAAGCTTTTTTAATCAACGATCAACTTTTTTATTTAGGGTTGTTTTTCTTAGAAATATTATTGTTTAGTTATTAACAGATTTTATTCATAAATTCATTTTTAACCCTTTTGGCATAAATATAGAATCTTCCTTTGATTCCTCCTAAAGACCGATCTTATGTAAATCTACGATGCATTTTTATATATTTTTTTTAAATTTTAATCAAGATTCAAAATTATAAAGAATTTTATGCTGAACATTTAACATTTTATATTGAAAATTAATAATTTTTTTGTAATATTGTAATTTAATCCTTGCCCAAATAGTACAGTTCGCTTCAGAAAGTTTTCGTAAACTTTTCTGTGGAGCTCGACTTTAACGATCTAGTAAAACAATATTAGAAATCTCTACTTTAAGCAATCTCTACCTTACCTTCTTACCGGCATCTATAATTATTTCTTAAATAATTACAGTTACAGAAAAATTTTACAAAATTATTATAATGAAAATTAGAAGTAAACGTAGGTTTAGGGAGTTTAATAGTTTTCAAGAAAAGAATAAAAAAAGAGAAATTGTTTATGAGCAGTCTAATATAATTTGGTTAATAATATAAAATATAAAAATATTGTGAAAAAACACCTTACAATTATTTTAATTAAAAAACAAGTTTCCACGAATAGAAAATGTAGTTGTCGAAGAAAATTAGTTACCTTTTGTGTAGAATCATTGATAGAATTTTATTTTCTCTGGTGATAAATAGAACAGAACATTTTCTTGATTAAGAGTAGAAATAGCTATTTTTTTCATGCAAGATAAATCATTATATTTTCTCATTTACGATTGTAATCAGTAAAATTCTGTTTGGGTTTCATGATTTGATAAATATTTATTTATTATTATTATTGAGATTTTTTTAAATTCATTTAAAAGTTAAGTGTATATTTATTGAACACAATTGCTTTATTTATAAACATTTCTTCCATAAATTTTCTAGTTAAACTATGATAGAATTACGAAACGTAAAAATTTAACTATTAAAAATAATTATTAAAAGCAAATATTATAATAGTATTATAAACAATTAAAACTTTTACAATTTATTTATAAATGTCATGTAATAAACGTATATTCAAATAAATAGACAATGTTTATAAAAAATAAAGTAAAACCATCCTTGTTATAGAAAATGTAATTAAAAACCCCTTTTTTTAGTAAAAACTTTTTAGTTTTATTTTTTTTTTTTTTTCATTGTACCAGAAGAAAAATTTTAGTTATTGAAAGTCGTAAGTATTATAGAAATGAATAATAATATTTCACTTAACATGTTTATTTATAAAAACTTTTAATGAAATATTTTTTTTTATATAAATAAAATTGTTTGTAACGCTTTACAAACTAAAAGGAGCTATAAGAACTACATAGTCTACTGATCTGATATTATGGAAAAGCAAGGCTTAATATTTCCCTGAAAAGGTAATTTTCTTTTGGAACGTAATCTCCGATACGTGTAGAGCCACATTCCAATGGTCTCCATTACTACATCCGGTTAAACTGGTAAATTGACGTCCCATCCATCGCTCTTACACTCTTACCTTTTTCTAAACGTCTAAAGTCAAGCTTAACAGATTGTCATGCATTCTAGCTGTAAGAGTGTGATGTTTTAATAGTACATGAGTTTGTTGGAGCCTTTCGTTTATTTCTTTGCGCGGCCATTTATTGCACTGATTGTATTGCATCGTTATATCAATCAGCTCTGATTCGTTGATAGCTCTTTGAAACTGTTAAGCACTTGACGTCTCAGTTTGTCATTGACCCATGTATTTTCATAAAACGTTTACTTACGTTTTTCATTTCAGTTTACTTTTTTCACTAAAAAATGTGAATCTGAATTTTTTCTTATCGAAAATTGATGCCAAAGTAGTAATATTATTTGTAAGAGTTTGGATTGTTGGATAAGATTTTTAAGGACACTTATGAAGGTTGCATAAAAACACATAATTTTTGAAACAATATTTTAATATATTAATATTGATGTAACGTAATAATAATTAAATATTAAAATTAGATTATCGTGTACAACCGTGATTGCGTCATTCAGCAGCAAAGCTGCGTAACAATGGATTAAAATCCTTTTTCAAGTCGAAGACGAATTGAATTTATAAATTCACAAACGTCTCGTTTATATCTATTATTATATTTTTCTGTATTCGTTGTTTCTTTTAGCATCGATTATCTTTGAAATGCTTTTTCAATTTTTAACGTATCTACAATGATTCATAAATCTTTCATCTTTGAATACGTGTTTAATCATTCAATGTTTTGTATTTTTCAAAGATGAATTAAATCGTTTATTTGAAGTTCGTTTATCTTGTATATGTTTAAACATTATCTACAATTTTCTACGATACTTAATTATTTCGCGAATTTTATTTCACTACTATGAGAAGTCACACATGCACGCACTCACTCACACGTAATCATCGTTTAATAAACTTTCGGTCTTGCCGCTATTCTCATAAGTTTCCAATCTGTGCTTACATTCTAGAACATTGCTTATGACAAATTTTTCTTTTCAGAATGGTGCATGATATGAAATTGAATTAGTTACTAAAATTTTTATTAGCAATAAATATTGCTTTGCACAGTACTTATGAAAGAGTCGTAAATAGTTTTGATTTATAAAATAAATTGCAGAGGTAACACATAAGAATTTTTCAAATTATAGTTTGATACTTTTTCACATAAACAATATACATTTAAATATCACCAAATTCGGTAAATTTTCTTCTACAATTTGTATAAATCACGAAAAAAATTTTTATTAAAAACGGTCTTAAATTATGTATTGCACCTAAGTAGTCACCAATCAGCAGCCATAAATTTTAAATCGCACCAGACAATTTTTTTACTTCCAGTTTGTTTCACATCAAACTCTCGTCACTCATATTTACACACATCGATATTTTAAATAAAACGCGCTCGATTCGAAATGAAACATTGTTTTCGAAAAGCGCGTTCAATCACATGCATTGCTTTCCGTTTGTCGTCGAACAAAAAATATAATGGAATGTTTTTCCAAGTATGAAGAATTTTTGTTTTTCATTTGATGCACTCGCTTCGATATGCGCTGCACATGAATCACAAAGAAAAAATAAAGTAACTTGTAAATAAAACGCAAACGCTTGGCGTTTTACTTCGCATTTTACACGTAGAACAAATATATGTATAATATGTATAAGGTGAATATATTAATATTTGTCATCGATTTTATATATCGCTAGACAAACTTCAGATTCGAAGATATGTTTGTTTATTCTTTTATATCGTGAAAAAAGAAAAAATGTTTTTCTTTTTCTCAATTAATTATATTTCTATGTATTTTGCATATTCTATCGAATAGATCGATCTGTTTATAATATTCCTAAAATATATTTTTTTCTTAAAAATATATGTCATTTATTCATATATATATTGTATATATATTAGCGACTATGGAGCATACTTTCTCTCTCTTTCTCTCTGAGTCATTGAAATGTAGTTTCACTTTGCTATCGCATTCACCATACGAAATGTAGGTAGATATTTTTTTAATGCTCTAATATTATCTTAAAGATAAATTTAATTAATTTCAATATATAATTTATGAGAGTGATTGCGAAAAGACGCTCATCTATCTTTGAACTTACAGCTTATTAAAATCCTATAAAGCAACATTACACTTTCTGTTATGTTAGACAATGAACGAATTAGTAAGTGTTCTTAAAATCTTTAAAATATTATTAGTTTTTTTCATAAACACTGTAAATTTATTAATTCAGACGTTGACTAAATTAAATATTTTTGCTAAATGTAAAACGCCTGTAGTGCTTACGCATTTACTCTGCGTGGTACATCCTTTGGTATAAGATATATTAATTAGAATGTATCATTGGAAGGCTAGATTCATTTTGAATCGAACTTTGCTCAAATTTTCTTATTATCAGTTCGTGTTATGACACTAGAAAAAGGTTTTCTTATGAATAAAATATATAAGCAGAAACGCATGTTTTGATACTGCTTTATAAGATTTCGAAAGAGCATCAGTGCGCAAAAATTTGGCAAGTAAAGACTATATATTTATACGTGTACAAGGAAGCGCTTTTTCAAAGCATAATAAAAACATAATAAAGAAAATATGTACCTTGACAAAGCGCTTTTGCACGTCGATTCGCATCACTCGACTCAAATAATATTACATTTACTTGTATACTACATTTACTTTACTTATTTATTGCACAAAATGTTTGACGCATTTATAAGAGAGGCTTGTTTGTTTGCTTATTGCACCTGCATTTAGTGTTTTTCTCTTGCGGAAACAATATTAACGTTATAGGCTTCCACGAAAATTGCACTTCGGTCGGTGTATATTTACCGGAGGAAAGAAATGGCAATTTCAATATTGAGAGAGGGAAACCGAAATTTAAACTTATAGTACGTTTCGGTACCTAGGTCGAAAAGAGAAAAAACATAATCTTAAAGAATCTAAGATAATTATCACTACACTAACGGCTACTAGTCTTGCTAAATGGAAGTCAAAAAATGTATCGATCAGGAAGACATTTGTAATATTTGCTGTTTGAGCACTTGGTTATAATTCCAGTGTCGATTGTAGTTTTATTATTATGCGCTTAATGCTGTTTTAGTAATTTTACGACATTTAATTAAACGAGCAGTCACGAGTAGATATAATAAAGAGAGAAAAGTGTTAAAAAATGAGTTTTGATTTTAAAAACATAAATTCTTTCTCAGATTTCATACTTCTAAAAATCCTATTTATTTGTTGTATTAAATATTGCTTATATATAATGTTATTATTGGTACTAGTAAAAGTATCGCATTAGCATTTTCATTTTAAAATTCTAAATACTGTTTGCAAACTTTTTTCAATATTATTATTATTATTTGAAAAACTTAAGAGTTTAATTTTTTCAAAATATTTAAAACAAACTTTATATTAGAACAATACGGAAAGTACTTTGGTTTTATTAAAAACTTTTTCAGTTTTGCTCGCATCTGCTCGTTAGTACCTTACTGTAAATTCGAGGTTTACATTAATTAAAGATCATTTAGAATATATTAAATTTCATATACTTCTATATTTAACTTTTAAATTAAATCTCGCGCGATATTTAAGTAATACACAACTAGGCTGCGTAAATTACATACTCTTTTCACATAATAACGATAATAAAATCTATATATATATAATATTTATATATGCATTTATATATTGCGTAAATCATATATTTCAATAAGAATTCTTCGTTATCGCGTAAACAGTGACGCTACTGGTCGTCCGACCGTCTAACAATTAGAAGAAGAATCAAATTGAAAAATAAAAGGAAATAAATCTAAAAAAAAAATATGGAGACGCGCGCGGTGTTACGTTGTTTCTAATATTTGTCTTCGCGCGTGAGCGAGAAACCGGTGTGGCGCGCTCGTCATTTCTGTGTCTAGACTAGAAGGATCGTGGCCGTCGTCATCTGCGACGACGAGCACGTCAAAAAGACTACTGGACGACATTGTTCCTAAGGCGAGGAAAAAAAGGAACGATAGTTCGCAATCGCTTCCCTCGCCAGTTGCAAGCTCTTTTTCTCTTTCTTGTCGCCTCGAGTGAGTTTGGCAGATTCTGAAGACGTCCTTTGCGGATCGAAAAGTTGGGTGAAGGAAGGCCTTGGGCAGGGTCAGAAGAAGCAAAGGAATGAAACGATCGCGGCTATATTTTATATAGACGTGATGGGGAGAAGATTAGATTAGAGACTTCAAACGATGAAGAGATCGACGTACTGGTTGCAGGGCGCCTGGAGCGACGGATGGATGCGCTTGTCGACGTCCGGCCGCGGGATCAGTGCGTCGACGCGCGGCTCAGGGGGCGCGAACATGCAGTCCGGTGGCGACAGCTGGAAAATAAGAAATTTATTAATGAAAATGATAAAATTTTAATGACATTGATTTTTTGTTAAATCATTTAATTTCTAGAAAATATACCTACTGGAAAAGGTCAGTGACCTGACTAGTAGAAGAAATGAAGAGATTAGGACTGATGTCAACGCACGACTAAAAATAACTTTTAGAAATGGGGAAAAGTAAAGTGAATCATTATAAAGATTAAAAGGCTAAAATGATAAGAAGATCTAATATTATTTTATGAACAAGTTAGAATAGTTCAATTTTTAGAAAAGAGGTATTTAAATTCTTTAACTAATAATTTTAACGTTTTATCTTTATACTTATATTTCTTCAATCTTTTTTTTAACTTTTCAAAATAAATATTTTATAAATATACTTTTATTCTGATACGTTTATCATGAGCAGTAATCAATAATGTTTATAGGAACTGCATTAAAAAGAACGAGAAAAAAGAATCACTAAGAAAATTACGACTGTTAACTTTAGTTAAATATATATAAGTTTTCGAAATAATTTAATAAAATTCTTATAAAATACACATTCCAACGTGTCAAAATCAAATATCAAAGGTATAAAATGTTATTTTAATTGGATTAGAATTCCACTAAATTTTAAATTCCCGTAAAAATTTATCTGCAATACCCTCGCTAGAAATTTTACTATTCAAGATTGCGTTATAATATATATATATTCATTTACTTTTTGCCATTTCTAATTTATAAACCATTAAATAGTCATCAAATAAAATCATTTCTACCAAACACCGATATTCAATAAAACCATTTTTCTGCCAAAAAAAAACTTTAATTCACATTGAAACTTAATAAACTCAACTATAAGCAAAGACAAAAATCCAAGTACTCACCAGAGCAGCCTGCTGCGGCATGGGTGCGATCCCGGTGATGCTCGCCGCTGGATTGTAGTAGCTTGTAGGGCTGACCGGCGGCGACGGATACGGCCAGTAAAAGATCGAGGGATAGGGCGGCGGCGGGGCGAACGGTGGCGCCGGGCCCCGGGGCAGCATCGCCGTGGGCGGCGCCGGGAATATCGGAGGCGGCGGCGGCATCATCGCGTTCACTGTTGCATCGAGCGATTCCAGAAAAGAAAAACAAGATAACTGAGATTAGTGCGCCGAAGGGCTTTTTTCGTCGGCGATAACGACGCGAGCGGCTGATAACGCGCTTAACACTTGTGCGTGCCCGGTTTGTTTCATGTTCAGATCTACATTTTTTACTTTTTGGATCGATGATGAAGAATGACTTTTCATTTATGATATGATTGCAATGCCAGTTTAGAATCGAGAAAGTCATTTTTCAATTACGTGAATTAGTAAAATGTAATAACTGTTTTGTCGATTTGGATTTTTAATGATTTTCAATACAAACTCTTTTCGCGGATAAAAAAAAATTATCGGAAAAAATGAACCAGTGATTCGACTCGTGACCAGTGGAAAGTATATAAAACGTTTTGCATACATGTAACACCAGAAAGAGATAAATGAAAATAGCCAATTAAATACCGTTAACCCAATGGAATTTCTATGTACAAAAAAAGTAGTTTTAAAAAACTCGTCTACCGTAATTTTCACGCGTCCAATATGAAATCCCAAGATATGAGACTGTTATATTTATATTATGAGGAAGTCAAATCAACCGCGAAAGACGACACACATTTATTTTCCCCGCTACGTAATAGCATTTTGTTCGGCGCACAATTTCCTTACGATTATCAAGCCTATTCTTACTTTAAAACACAGTAACATGAAAAGTATAAGTTTTGTCCTTAATGTAAATGGTGTTAAACACATGAGCATATATTTACAAGATTATTCAAGGCAAATGTAAGAATATCAGTTGCTCGTAAAAATATTACTTTCAAAATATTAATTGTTTTAGAAATCATTTAAAAAGTTTTTGTTTTAATATGCACTATTATACAGCAACTGCGGATCTTGATAATCATAAGTTCGTAATGCGCCAGCCAGCTTAGGAATAATGATTGACTTGGCCTACCTGGAAGCACAGAAGTTAGTATTGCACGTAGAAGTCCCGCTACCAAAATTTGACACTGCACCATCGTAACGAATAAATATACCTTTTACAATGTGCCGCACCACCTTCGCGAGATTCTGCCCAAAGATCTCGTTTATGTAATTTTTTTTATTGTCCATTTGCCAAATCACCAATGTAACGTACACAACCATCACTCTCCCAGATTCTTTTTCTTTTCCTCAGCTTTCTCTTTCTCTTATTGCATGATATCATTTTTTATTTAATATGATGATCTTATCATTTTATTTTTACGAAAACATTACTTATGAATATTTTGAACCATTCAAAAAAGAGAAAGAGAAAGAAAAAGATTACACCTTCTACTGCAGTTGCGCGGAGAAGCATTTTCATTTCCCAAAAATAAGTCACATTGTCTAAATGTACGTAAAAGTCCCACTTAAAATTCATTCATGAACATTCAACAAGTGATTATCAATATCAAAAGAATCAAAACTAAAAAAAGATAAATCTAAAAAAAACGATAGAATAAGAAGGATTAACCATTATTAGCCATAGAGCAAAACAATGTATATGTATACCTGCGCCCCTGTGAGTGTGTATATCAATTGAATAGTTTGTAGCTGCGCTTCTCCGCGCCTAAATGTTTCTTTTTTTCGTAGCACGGAAATGAAGCACTTTTTTCTTGTCAAATAAGAAAATTTTTCGAGCATGAAAATTTGACGACTTGTGTATCTTCAACTTGAATATTTTTAACGATGCTATAAAAATTCGATGGAAAAACGTACAATTTAAAGTGATCATGCTTTAATTACATTGTAATTGTTTGCATGATTGAACTAGAGATTAGTATTAAATTTTTTAACATCGACAAATTAGTATAAATTTACAACAGATTAATTTATTTATATCTACGTACATAAAACTATAATTTTTAATGCTTTTTGACTCTCGTGAAAATTTTTTAACTTTTAAAATTATTTAATAGAAAAAATAAATATAAATTGTAAAAAGATTGTACGAGTTACCATCGTCATAAAAATCTTACAGTTATATATTATTATAACAAACAGCACTTGGAGCTTAAGCAGGCATCTTTGGTAATGTTATTGCGAAATTCTAAGTATAAAGACAAGAACACGACTTAAATAAGCATTACTATTCTAATCTCATTGTCAGTAAAGTTTTATATTGTGTGTATCTATTTCTTCGTACTGCCACCTCATTTTTTTAGTATAAAACGATTATGCTCAAAACACTTTCGAAAGCTGAATTTGCATTTTTCATGTTTTCACGTATACATATAAGCTTTTTCTTTAAACAAACTATTAACATATATTTCCATTTTTACTAAACATCACATAAATAATTTTTTGCGACTCATTAATTAGAAGTACCAATTAATTTTATATCAAATTGCAAATATTTTACATTTTAAATAACAGTGGTATAAACCAAAAGATTTTAAAATTGTTTCTTTAAGTATTTTTCATGTTCAAAGATCGTTATACTTTTTGATTTAATTAGTTTTGATTTTTAAAGATCTGTGATAGTGATAGCAATAGACGACTAACTTACAGTGAAACTAGAGAAAAGTTTACACTGTACTTACACTCCGAAAAAGCAATTTAAAATCACAGAGGGTCGGTTTCTTCTTTTTTGCCTCTTCAATAAAACTATCACAGGCACATGTAAAAATTACCGTAAAAATTAAAGTAAATTATTCCATTAAAAGCAAAAAGAAAGCTATCGCATCCTTCGTAAACTTTTGAGTGATACAAGTACAGCGAAAACTTTTTACCCAACAATATAAGCAATTTAAAGTTGTAAATTCACAATTATAAATTGATTAAGAATTAATTCCAAGTTAAAAATTACATTTTTACAAACTTAAAATTTGTAAATACTCAAACTTTCAATCTACAAAAATTATTTTTGCGATTGAAAAATGGAATATGTTTACGGGCAGTATATGAGTTCGTGATTTGATTTTTGAAGAAGCTCTTTCTGAACTGCTATAAAAGAGAAAATTTTCTTCAAAGTAAGAATTATGTAGAAAGTAAAAATTATTTACAAGCAACCAATCATAATATAAATTAAAATTCACATAAAAAAGTTACTACTTGCAATTGTATAAATCAAGCAGTAAGATTGGAAGCAACTACGTAAAATAAATTTTATAAATGGTTATTCACATTTTCTAAATAAACCGCACTTCAACATTCAAACAACTTTTGCACACAAAAACTAAATTTCTAAAAATAATGTGTTATAGTACAGTACATACGAACTCAATTTCTATACCCTTTTCTTGATAAAAGACATAAATATGTATAGTAAAAACATTAATGCGACAAGCCAGCTTATATGAAAGCGAATATATGATAAACAATGAATGGATGATGTACGAAGGAAATTGTATAGGATTTAAAGTAATGAATAAGAGCACCGATGAATGAAAAGTGAAAAAAGAGAATAATGCAATGTGGGTAAAATTACAACACAACGAAACTAAGGATAAATACAGACAAAGGACAAGTAAGAGTTATGACATATAATAAGAACCGTTCGCGCTTGGGGGTTGTCACCAAAGATACCTGCGTGCCCAGTGAGATAATGTATATAAGAGAAATCTAAGCGCGAAGCAGCTGCTCATATTTCTATGAGACCAGAGGCGTCGCGCTTGGATTGAGATCAGGAGCGATGACCGTACTTTTCTCGTGTTTTAACCCGTTAGAGTAGAAAAATTATGAAAATTAATCACTGTTATATTATTATTATTAACTATTAATTTGCTCTTCTCATTCTTTGATTCTATCTTCTCAGAGATAGATTTTTATTATTTGTACCATTCATTTGCTCAAAGTGATTGTAATTTACATGCAACCAGGTAAAAAAATGTGAAAAAAATTTTCTAAAGATCATGCAAAAAATTCCCAAAAATATTTTTTGATACAGCGAAGCCGATAGAGTCAAGCCCGGTTGTAAGTTCAGTGAGACACAGTATATTAATTGTATATATATATTTAAACTTAATGAATTATAAGTGAAGTGAAAAATTAAATATTAAAATGTACCGTGTCTTATACCGATATTGAATCATTCGGACTTCGAAAAGGTAATTCCCAAACTAATGAGCAAAGCTGCGCAGGATAAAATACTGCAACTTTTCACCTATCAATCCAAGTTTAAACTGCTTTGGAATTATGTAAAAGAAAAATTAAATCTCGTAAGAATTTATTAACAACATGAACCTGGAATGAAGTGTTGATCGAGCTATTGAAAATCACCTTATGTAAATTAACAATAAAAAAGTTTGATTCTCAATTAATTAAATAAAGAGAAATTCAATTACTCGACAAAGATTGCAGTAAAATATTCCTTTGACACTAGACAAAAATAAACGAAAGAATATTCCAGAAAAAAACGTCAAAATAAAAGAAACTAAAAAAGTACGACCACCGTGCAAGGTATTTTAAGGATGTAAGAGACCACCAGAACCCGCCAAGCTCAAAAGATAATGTCCACGAGACACGAGTACATTTATTAAACATGATTATTGATTATTAATTATAATCATCGATATACAAAGAGTATACAGTAGGTAGTAAACGTGTGCTTTATGTTTTCTTTTTATATATAAGTCCATGATCGTGTTATTTCTTTCGTTCTCACTTTTATTGCGTGTTTACAAAGAGAGAGATAGTTGTTCTCCAGTGAGAAGAAAACAAATTTACGTTCTGCTTTACGCAAATTCGCTAATCACAAGTAAAAATATAGTAGAGGAGGTGCCCCATTATTTTATTACTCATCGTGTTAAAAAACGCTTATAGATATTTTGAGGCTTTCCCAACCGCACAGTGCTATTTTTTTGGAATGCATTCGACAAGGTTAGCTTTCGCGAGAAGGCAAAGGCAGAAGCTTGTGTGTGATATTCCGGCATATGTGAAAAAACCGTGTTTTTTAATTTTGTAACTCCCATTTTTTGTTTAAATTGATCTCAGTAATCTTAACCTGAAATTTGATGCTAAAATATGCAGGCTTTTTGCGCCTGAGGCATGATTGATAGACAAGAAAAAAAGTTTTATGGACAAAACACAACTTTATTAAACTATATTTTTAATTCATTTTATATTGCCTTCAAGAGGAAGCCGCGTCACAACATGTATTGTTACCATACCCACAAACTATTTTTCAAAATATTCTGAAAATTTTGTAACACAGATCCATTTTGCATATAACAGAAAAGGGGATATGCATACAAAATTTTTTATTTTAAAACTAATCTAGAAAATTGAAAATGGTGTGAAACTCTGATATCGATAAAAACCGATATTAAAATGTGGCATTTTTCACTTTTCTAGATCAATTTTGAAATAAAAATTTTATTTGGTACAGAGAACAATCTACAAAATGGGTCTATTTACAAAATTTTCAAAAACTTAAAAACTTTCAAAATAATTTGAAAAATTTGTCTGTGGATAAAGTAACAATCTATCTGGCATCTCCTTAACAGAAAAATCAAAAATTAATTATCGTGTTTTGACCACTTCCAATCGCGATTAACCATATGTTAGCCACCACATCACCAGACAACACATCTAGCACAGTATATACTGACGTCTGGAGTGAAAAGTTAGTACACGAAAAAAGATTGTTCATCAAGGCGAAAAAATAAGAGTCTCTGCACAAGACACTGCCGGCGCAGACTCGGCGAAAGCCAACAATACTACTTTAGTGTAATAATTTTATTTTGCAGCCATTGCAAACACATATTTTAGATTTTCCTCAGTTTTATTTTCTTTTACATGTTAACATTGAAGTATTTAATAAATGAGTGTTTGTCAACGAGCAAAATAAAATTGTTACAAAACAAAAAACACACACCCAAAACCATTGATTCTGTCGTTTCGCTGAAAATAAAATTTTGCCACTGTTCGAACGGACAAAATCACTGACCATGGTGCACAATCGATCAGGAATTTTAACGGTAGTTATAGCATTTCGCATTATTAACGCCTCTACTCTCTTTCAAAACGAGAGAAAAGCTTAATAATTCAATATGTTAAAGGCTAGATTACTTAATTATGTACAATTCGCAATTAGAGTGATTTCGACGTTCAATCACGCAACTAAAGTACTTAGATTTCAATTGACAAAAATTAGAAGCACATAATTAATTTTTCATTTGCGGAAAAAATTTTAGTTTTCGGATCAAACGATTACATGCTGATCGATCATTCTTACTCTAGTATTTATCGGAACTCGTTTTAAGATTAGCATATTCAAATTGCCGACGGGAATGTTTGATTTCTGATTATATATTGAGCGATTAAAAGGATATTTATAATTTTATAAAATTAAAGTTTTTTTTAAATTTTCAATCAAATTTCATTATTGTAATTTCTACATGAATTTATAAGCTAATTACTTTACTTAATAAAAAAATATGTAATATACGTATTTCGTTACGTATTGTGTTGTATTTTTTACAACTATTATATTTTGAATCGGCTCAGTTATAATGGTTGATATAATAACAATTTTTACGCGTTTTAATTGCAATGAAGCTACTCTTAAATGAATAAACCTTCACATCCCAGTCCATGCATTCGTTGTTACCAAAGTTCATGTGAAAATGACGATATGAATTTTGTTTTAAATTGTTCTACACTTTACTTATAAGAATACTATAAAAATTTGCTCTTTGTGCAAAAGCATTTAAAGATTCAAATTTTGCATCGTCATTTTACAAAAAAACTTAATTAAAATACCGTAAAAAAGACTGTTATTAGATAGGTACACAAAAATGAGCATCTATCACTGAAAATTTTTTATTATAAAAAAGGCAGTGTTAAAAATCATAATATTATCTGTGATATTGTGGTACACAATTAACAAAAATCTGCTTTGGTGAAAAATTAAAAAAAATTCAGTGAAGACTTCGGCTTTTCTTATAAACAATGTTTTATCGGCAAGAAGACTGCAATCTATGAATTAAAGACTGCAATCCTGCAATCAAACATTAATTGGAATGTGATAGGCACGCAGAATTAGAAAAGAAGGAAAGTGTAATAATAATAATTTCGTTGAGAAATTATTGCTTTAAAATACCACTACCTATTTCATAAAGTGATTGATGCAGGTGGAGTACTGGATAAATCATATTAATTAATTCTTAAAAAATTAACAGCTTTGATGTATATGAAAATCTTTAAAAATATATTTAAGAAATGTTGCTTTTTACGATTGGTCCTGTACTCCCGTAGTGCTTTAACTTAAACGCGACTTACAACACCTACTTAAAATATTTAATATATGAAAAAACATTATTATTAAGTTTTGCGTCCCTTTGCCTTTGTACTCTAGTTTATATTTTGTGCTTTCTTTAAGATGTATGAATCGAGGATTCCAACGTTTTTATGAGAAGAAGACAAAGGATGTTGCGAGGGAACGAAGCACCTTGGGAAATCACCTTCGGTCACATTAGTCTGGCAGGCCCAGAGCCCGACTTCAGTATTTGCTCTTGCATATAATTTGCTTAGTTCTTTTTCTATCCTAACTTCGGAATTTCAATCAAGGATAGAGTCGATACCATTCATCTAAATACACCAGTTTATCTAAATATAGAAAAAATATCCGTAGCAAAATATATATATCAATTTTATATATAATATATAAACTATTCAATATTCTCATTTCAATCATATGATATTTACAAGGCTAAGCGACAAGGAGCTTTTGATTCCTTGTAAGCTTAAAATAATAATTGATTTAATGATTGAAAATATCTTATTCTCTCAAGAACAGAAGGCTGCCAAATTTAACGAACTGTCTAGTACGTGACAGAAGTTATAGTTTCTGTTTTATATATTACACATTAATTACAGTTACTTTACTAATTTCTAATCAATAGAAACTATAGTGGCTATGATACTACTCTTATTTTCTTTAATAAGAAATGATCAGTTTACCGTTTTCTAAGTACTTTATTTTATCACCGTATAGAAGAATATCGACATGTAAAGGCACTTAGTCGGCATTTATTAAGTGGCAAAGGCCATTTATCAAAATAGAAAGGCGATCATATATTTTTTTAAATTCAAGACTCATAAAAGAATCATTCATGATTATTAAGGCAATAAAATATCTCTTATAAGATATATGATAACTGATATATTAATCCTACTACATTAGAAACTAACTATGGATTTTTTTTATTTGTCATATTTTTCACGTCTATAGTAATTCTTATTATTAGGGCAAATGAAATGTAATTTTTAACGTTTTGCAATTATCTGCAAAAAAACAAAAGATAGTGGGATAACAATTTTCATTAAAAGTCGCATGTGAAAATAATATTTGAAGTAGAATAAGTCATGAGAAATCTATATGTATATATTTATATATTAGATCACTAAGTACCAGTTTAGAGAATTCCAGTCATCATCGACAATGAAAAAATATTATTTGTTTTAATAGAGGTCAAAAAAATAATTACAAATCTCTATTACTACAGTGTATGATAAAAGTTGATAGAAAATAGTTTTGTAAATTCCAGTCTTCGTTGACAATGGAGAAATATTATTTGTCTCAATAACGGTCAAAAAAAAAAATTACAAAACTTATAGCTGTACTTCATTATAGAAAATAATATAAAATATTTTAAAAACTCAGCTAGTAACTAGTAATTGAAACTAAAATCTACTTTCAAAGACAAATTATCAAGGCAAGCGTAAATAGAATTCTCAATAAAGTAAAACATCGAAAATAATAAATTACGCTAAATGATATATCGTTAAATTTTAATAATAAATTCGAAAATAATTTTAAGCAATAGTAATTTTGAACTGGATATAAAACTTTTGAACAACTCATCTTTGAAAAAATGTAAAATATACTATGTATATCACTAAATTGACTCATCTATAAGTTCTTATGAAAAGTATATTCATTGCAACGATTTTTTAAGTACAATTATAGATGACTTACGCCAATGACCTTGTTTGTAAAAAATTACACAAGTCAATCTAATAAGGTCAAAACTTTTTTTATAATTAATTACCGATAGTCATATGGTCCCTTAGGATTAACGATCAAATGATCAAAATTCTCAATCAAAGCTAAAATATTCTTCCAAATATAATTAATGATTTCATTTAAGAGACAAATAAAGTTTATCCAGTTAATAAATTCTAGCAATTGATTTCTAGCCAATCGCAAAAGGTTAAACATTTAAAAATCTGACAACAATTTTTTTTCAGCCTAAATTTGCGGGAAGAACTGCGCGGGATATGCAAGAGTGGGCGCAGTCTGGGCAGTCGCGTGAAAAGCAGCAGCGGGCGTCTGCCAGGCTGCTCTTTTTGGCGCAGCCGCGGCCGTTTCGGCTGGGAAGGCTGATTCCCAGGATCTCTTTAACCCTAACAACGCGGCGTGATTAATAGGAGCACCGGGTATGATGGATTGAGTCATAAAACCAGGCGGTGCCGCCCTCATGATAGGGATTCTGTGCGCGGAAGGCATGTTGAAAAAAATCAATGGTGTAGGGTTGGCAGCTGCGTGCTGAGCTACCGCCTGAGCGTGAAGTTGCTGTTCGTGACCATAGGCCGACGTCAGAGACGGATGGTGATGATGTGGATGATGCGGATGATGCTGAGGCACGGAGGAGGGCAGAGCAAGAGCTTTACTGTTTGAAGGCGGGGAGGCCGGAGATGCATTGGAGTTTGCACCGTTTGTGGCCAAAGCCATAAGCCATAGATCTTGGTTTCTCAATGCCTGAGCTTGAGCTTGAGCCTGAGCCTGGGCCTGAGCTTGCGCTTGTACCTGAGCTTGGGCCTGCACTTGAGCCTGGGCTTGGGCCTGAGCCTGAGCCTGCACGAAGGAGTGTATATCCCAGAGGGGTGCCGAGGGTTGGGGAGTGGGAACTGGGATTTGGGCGGGAGTTGGGGGGCCAGGGGTCGGCGCGGCGCCGGCGGCGGTCAATGGACCGGGCGAGAGCAGAGCCTTACCCGCTAGCGGTGCGCCAGTCAGCACCAAATTCATGTCTTCGCCACTGCATTGGAAGACCTCGATGTAGCGCTGCTTCTTGCCGAAGATCATGTAGCGGTGGTGGCGTTGCGAAGCGCAAGCATAAGCTGCGCCCTCGCTGTTCATCTGTATGAAGGCCTCGCCCGAAGGTTGTCCCTGTTAAAGAAAATTGTCATCATCAATAATTTTCTTTAATTAGTACTAGACTATGAAAATTATAAGAATAACAAATTACCTGAGCATTGTACACCATATGAACACCTTGATATTCGATATTTTTGGAATGTTCTCCCATGAACTCGAGAATGTGCTCAACGAGAGCTTCGTATGGAAGTCCTCTCAGACGAACACAATCCTTGCGAGTACCAGACGTGATGTAGTGTTGGGGAAGAATAGGTGGGAGCATCGATGGTGGAGGTATTGTTCTCTCGAAAGGTTTGATATCGCTGACTCGATTCAGCACCTGTTAAAAAGTAACGATTCACTGTTTTTTTTGTTTTAGAGTGGGACTAAATATTACCATTGGAATTATCGACGTACCTGTTGCACCTCCGCCGTCGTGCTCCGGAATAGTTCGATGTATCTGCTGCCGATGCAGTCTCTGTGCTTGCTAAGAGCTTTTGCCGCATCTTCCTCTTTGGCAAAAAGCACAAAAGCATCACCTGTCGCTCGTCCATCGGCTTTCTTGACGAATAAAACTCCGTCTTCGCCATCCAAAACTTGGCAAGGCTTTTGTCCGGATAGGAAGAATTCCAACTGAAAATTTGAATAATCAGCGTTAGCCATAAACTGGTAATAAAATAAAAATAGAAGATGCACAATAATCGGTAGCATGCAGGAACAACAAAGTGAAAAATCAGTTATTGAATTTATCGAACTTACCACTTGCTTAGCGGTGCAGTCGTAGGGCAGACCGCGCATCCTGACGATGACCTGAGCGCCGCGCGAGAGGAAGGCATGAGCCTCGCCGTTGGTGCCGCCGGCCACGGCGACAAAGTCCTCGCCTGATGCCTTGTAGACCTCGATGTAGCGAGGCCCGATGTGATGCTTGTGCCTCTTGAGCGCCATGTCCCTGTGCTCCTTGCTCACGAAACGTACCAGTGCCTCACCGTTGCGCCTGCCTTGCGCGCTCAGACATAGAGCGACGCCACCCCTGCGCGTGAGAATACAGATTTAGTTTATTTTGAATTTAAGGGTGATCGGTTAATTTTTTGTGGAAAAATAATAGTTTGTGTGGGGCGAAAATGTTGATTACTAAGAATCATGCTATTTTATAACAAATGAATATTTACACATGTCTATGATGTTTTACATTATTTTTTTGTGAATATTTGAGTTTCTAACATCAATGTTTAATACGAACGTCAATACGAATAAAATAGTGCATCGTTTCAGAAATATATGAATCAAATACAAAGATAAACACTGAATCCGAACACAATTTAAATGCGTGAAAAAATATTGCTTGAGGTGAATTAGTGCAAATAAACTTCTCTTTCCCTACACTGTAAAAATGGCATAATAAATTTTCAAAGTCATTTTTAGGAAATTAAATTAGTCAATTTCATATATTCTTACTCTCATTGACATATTGTGTTTTCTAAAATAAATTAAAATTAGGCTTCATTATCATCAAAATTCAAAAAGAGAACAGCTTTTTGACAAACATTCGCACTCAAAAGCCCCATTTATTTTACGCAAAGTAAAACGAACTACTCAACGACACGCGCAAGATAAGAAAAGCGCCTAAGAAATTGCAAATCGTGCATCGCCGTTCGGTTTTTCATTAATTTTTTCCCGCGCCGCCAGCTCGGCAACGTGACGCAAACGATTATCGTGCGCTTCTCAAACCGCCAATTTATATGCCTACCACTACTATGGACATGCGAGCGTAATGGAAATATTTCGAATCCATAAAGTTCGACCTCGCGGTTGTGTATTCTTGGACGAAAAAAAGGTACGCTGACATAATTTCAAACGTTATAACCTATACCTATACAAGCGCCAAATCGAAAATGAAATTAAAACGACGCGTGGTAGAAGAGCAAAAAGTCAAGATATTATGACGCGGGGGAAATGAGTAAAAGAAAAAGGACGAAAGCCGGATCGGTGAGTCAAAATTATTCATGATCGAGCGTCGTTTGTAACAATGACTAATAATAAGCAACGGATGGCCGCGCGATAAAAACAACATTTGGAGTCATTATGCGCTTGTATCAGTGTTGATTTAGAAAACTGTGATAACAGTGGTAAGTATAGACTTCAAAGTCCGTCATTACTATTCCGCTTATACTTCTACACTATTTCAATACGTAAACCAACAGCCAAAAATTTCCACAATCACTATAATCAACCTTCTTAATTCCACATACCGTAACAAATACCCGTTGCTCTTAGCAATTGCGCGTCTTCACAAAAATGAAAGAAAAACAAAAGGCGCGCAGCCGAAAAAAGTGCGAGCGCACCGAGCCGTCTCCGTGCATACACTGCACACACGCAGCTGATCCATGACCCTAGATAACCAGCTTATCTCTATCTCCGGGGCCGGCGCGCGAGTGCCGAAGTCCCTGGGCTCAAGCGCGCGCTTTCGAAAAAGCCGAGTATCCAGATCGGCGCGCAGCTTGGGCGCGAGAATTGCGAAAAGCCCGAGTCAGCGGATCCGATTGCCTCGCGCGATGCACTTCCGAGCCGGAATTTGCGGAGTCGGGTTCGTTGGCATCGCGAGCGCGAGCGACTTTTCGGCGTTGCGCTGAGCACGCGTTAATTTTCTCTTTTTTTTTAAGTCGCCCGTCGATTTTGCAATCCTTGGCACGAAAGCTTAAGCGCGCTGGTTTTACGAGAATTTCACATTTTGACTGCTGGTTTTTGAGCGGCGTATTTTTTCTTTCCCATATTGATAAAATATTTAAAAATGTATACAACGCTTCGTGAATTTATTTAGAATATGAATTAAATATACTTTTTTTAAATAAAATAAAAAATTGTATGATGTGGCTAGTGTACATTTTATATGAGTATTCAGTTTTGCAATAAATAATAAAAATTGTACAGGTAAAACTATATTTACAGAGGTACGAGACTTCTAATGATTGCGAAATAAAGTAATTAGCAAATTAAAAATATGAAAAATTGCACCGTTACAATTAAGTGCACGAGAGGCACATAAAAACTTTCTATAGCTGTTATAACCACATTAAATAACACTTGAATATCCATTACCTGGTACTGCACCCATCCAAATGCTAGCATACAAATATAGTGAGGTTTTAAATATTTATTAAATTTTGAGTTAATATATTATTTATCTTTTATGTTACTTTACAATATGTAAAAAATTCAAAAGGAAATAATAGTTTTATTTCTTACTGTTTAATTGTTCAAAAATTGAAAATGGTAAAATTAATCCTAAAGGTAGCTGATTAAATGTAATTCAATTAACTTACTTTGCCACATTCAGTCCCCGGAAGAATTTTGCGACGTCCTGGTCAGACGATTGCCAGGGAAGTCCTCGAGCTCTCACTACGCAGTTGTTGTCTACTTTCTCATCTTTCGAGCTGCAATTTTAATTACAATTTCAATTAACTGAGCAAAGTGCAATAGAATCGGGCTAATACTTTTTTAATTGAAGACAATTTGATTTATTATGTACAGCTTTCGCTTTCTGCTCTAAGAAAATGCCAAAGTAATTAATTTAACGCAATAGATCTTATGTAGTAAATTAATTGAAAATATTTTCTTTGACAGCAAAATGAAATAGTTTGTGTATCTTTTAAAATAAATTTCTTTCTTCAAAGTTAAATGAAGTTTTATAAAGTTAGTGTAAGTGAATAAGTAAAAAACTTACCATATACCAGGTTCCAATACAAGTTGGACGACTTCCGGACTCTCAAAGACGTGTCCTGCAATAGAAAAAATACAATCTGTAAATACTATCTGTAAATATGTATTATGAAAGCAGAAGAGTTTTACAAATGTTACGAAAAAAATTAGTGAAATGTAAAACATTTTTTCCACATTCTAACAAAGAAAAAAGTTATCGTACCGGTTATTAAGAAACTACTAAAAGATTCCAGAGGCGTTAAAAAACTAGTTTTAAAAGTAGTTTAGAAAATTTTCTAATTTAAAGTAAAGCGTACAAGAAATACGTGCCTACTTTATACAGTCGCCAGAAACGATATGAAAAGAAGCAATTTCTGCAGAAACTGCTCTTTCCTCGTAAAAGTTTTCATCAATATCCTGACACAGACATTGGACACGAATTTTATCAACAGATCTCTCAAAAACTTCATAAAAACTGCCTTTTTCATTCTCGCCGAATAAAACGACTCCGCGCGCTATTAACAACCATAAAAACTAAACTAAAAACCCCGCAATGACAAAATGACAAGCCACACTTGCAGCAAAGCCCACTCCCACAAAAGCTACTCGCGTTCGCCTCCCACAAGTGGCAGCTATATACCGACGGAATGCCTCGGTGGTAACCGTAATTTCCCCTCGGGCGACGGTAATCCTACACCCTCATCCTGTGTCCCGTTTCTGCTTTTCTCGAACGCGCTCGAGCCCCCAAGTGCCGACGAACTACGCCGACGGGCGATTCGATCGCGAGCCAAGAGGCGTCGAATTCGCCGATGCAGGCAGAACGAATTCGTCGCCGCCGCCGTTTCTTCGCGGAGCTTTTTTCGCAACCGCGATCCCATTGGCGCTTCGAGGTAACATCGAACGTTGCAGTTTTTTCTTTTAATTTGGCTTTGAGTTGGAAAGAGGACGAGGCAAGTGTGCCGAGTTTGAAGTCCGCTGAATGTTTTGCGAGCTTTGTTTAATTGCGCGCCGTTTGCAGCTTTGGAGGACGGCGCAATTTGCGAAACGAGAGTGTTAGGCCGATTGTTTGATAATAAAAATATTGTTTTCGATGATTTAGCTTTCGTTAAAGTCGTAGCTGCAATCGCTCCAGGAAGCGAAGCTTTTTAATTCATCGGGCTCTGCACAATCAAATCAGCGGAAATCGAGACTTATCTACACGTAGCCGAGCTTCCAGTTTCGCATTGTAAATCGCAGGTCGATACACTCGCATTTAAAAGCCGGCCGCGGAGTTTACATATATACAGAGAGGAACAAGCGCCGCTTCGACAATAAAGATGATTCCGTTCTGCGTGTGGCATTATATACATCGGTAACCTTGCCGACGTCGAGTCTACCTGAAAAGAGCGCCGACCGGCGCGGTTGTATGCTTGGCGGATTGAGCACCCCTGGGACTTGATAAGAGTGCGCTTAGTAATGTGCATGCGTGTATTTGTAAGAATTGACCCTAGCGTGCATACTAATGAAAGCTCGACTTGGCGCTTAAGTATGTTCGAGTAGAATTTCATGATTTTCGATTTTTAATTAAATAATTTTAAATAGTAATGGCGTTTTAGAATTGTCTTATTCGCGATAATGCATTGGAATAAAAAGAACATTTTCACTTCTCTTTTTAAATTAAAAAGTTGAGATAACAGTGGAATCATGCTAACTTTTTATTGTATACTTGTATTTACAAAATCTGTCCAAACATTTATTGTAATACTCAATAAGAGACTCATTGACTTTTAAAGTAAACAGAACTGTATCAAAACCACTTCATATAAATGAAATATAATAATAATGATACAAAGATTATCCAAAGTTCGTATAATCTAAATTTTTAAACGACTCGATCTGAATGAAAGTGATAAGAACGTTAAAATGGTGATACGATCCGAAGATTTATTGGTTCAAAGGTACGTGGAAAAAATGCTGCTGTTTTTTAAGACAGACAAAAACAAGTATTTAAAGTAGCACGAACACACCATATTTGGGTATAAAACAATCGAGTTCATCAATATGAATTGAATTTTATAAACGAATGTACAAAAGCAAATTAATCAATTCTCTGTTACAAACTTCTATGAAATGGTACTACTGAATTTTAAATTTCCTCATTTCTTTGCATGCTTTTCTGTTGATTGGTTTATAGTTTGAAAATGAATCATTTCAAATGACGATTTTAATCAGTTATGATTAAAGATTCAAATCCTTTACAATAATAAAGTGTAAAAAATATTTTTTTTCAAAAGTTAATCTACACGTTAGCATTTGTACGTATTGTATCGATACTTATACCTATATAAGAAGCATATTTTCTATTTCTCAAATGTGGCATCGCTGATAATATAGTCTCCCGACCTTCAATAAAATTATCATATAATGATTATGCGAGCTTTATCTCAATACTTGCTCGATTAGAACATGTTCTACTGTGTAATTAGATGATAGAATAATAAATGCAATTATTGAAATTACTTCGTATATTATGTTAATAAAACTTTTTATCAAAAGAAAAAATGTATAAAAAGAGCTATTATGTTTCAACTTTTTTCTATTATTACGAATAAATTAGTCATTGAAAATTTCATTATATAAATTATGTAAAGAAATAGCTAAACAATTTTTTAGCTTGTTCGTTTCAATAAGGCATTTAAAATAAAAAATTTATTCATATTTTTTTAGCTTTAGTATTTTTTAGTTGTAATTTGTTATTGAACTCTAACATTTTTGATTCATGATTTACATATTTAAAATAATAGGTAAAAAAACTACCTGAAAAGGATTATTTCAAAAACACCTGTTGCGCCATGAAGTCTATTAATAAACACTACTGTTATTCGACTTTTGTTATTAAAAAAGCGCTGATTAGCTTATAATCACCTGTCAGCTTCTCAATCTCAACATTAATTTTCCGAAACTCTAATCTCTTTTTTTTCTACCAACACTAGCCGAGAAAAAGGTTTCGTGCAAACAAACAAAAACAAGCATCTCGCCTCGTCCACAGAGGCACTATAATGATCGCGATCGCGTCATTAAAAAATAGTTTTTCCCGCATCGAAGAGCGTCTATGCATTACACATATACAATTTCGAGTGACCATCACCGTCAGCCACGCATCAAGGCATATTATTCATACGGAGTGGAATATTTTTATCGATCGCCCGATCGATTAAGTAATCCAACTATAAATTTACTTATACGTCGGGGGGCCGATTTTTTCCCGAACCGCGCGAGAGAGCCAGCTCGCTTCGAGCATAACAAATGGCTTTTCCAGCGCCTCGGCGCTCATGGCTTACCGTCTTTTATCATCCTCTGCATGACGGCGATCATGTCCGCAATTTCCTTAACGTGGTAATCGCTGTCCGTGTCGGCCGGCATGTTATAGTCTGATTGTGCGTGTAGTCAAGGACTTTCTATTTTACCACTGATGCGTATACGCGATGGATACACGCGTGTGTTTTATACATACCAAAAGCTAGGAGTGATGATAAATCGATTTCTCTTAGTGCACGTGCGTATGCACTCACTTATTCTCTATACAACGATTATTTTTCTTCCTAAGAATGAATTCTAAGAGCGGGCTTTTCAATGCCTCGTTTTGGACTTCTTTTGGCTTCTTTGTCGCGCTCGGGCCTCTCAAAGGACCGGCGGCGGACTCGCTTGATTGATTTACCCGCGATTTAATACGTATTTGATGACGCTGCGCATTTGTAGGTAAAAGAGCGGCTAGCTGCCGCGCGCGAATCGAAGCGACTGTTTAATGTTCCAAGTCGGTCCGTCTTACGCGTGTCCGAAACAAAAATCGGCTTAATGATGGACTTGATCGCGCTGAGAAATGATGAGGGAAGGCTTGATTTTTATTCTGTATGCCTTTGAGTGTACTTAATGAGCTGCACACGTTAAAAATTCGTCTATCTTGTTGTGTAAGATAACTTTCTCATATCTATAAAGATTTTGCGCGCTAGATTAATACTTTCTAATCAATTATGGCTTTCTCAACTTTTATATACCTATTCTAATTTCACTTTATTATAAAGTTCCTTCGTCGAGAGGATGATTATTCTAATGGCAAAAAGATTACCTTCAAAAAGCATATCCACTCCAAAATAGTGATAACAAAATACGTCAGCAATCACCCAGTCGCGCATCGGAACGATTATTTCTTGTTTTGAAACTATAAGTCATCAAACAATACGACGAATATCCGCGTTAGGCGCCAGATCACAGATTCCAAGCGCTGTTTTCAAACTATATACCCTCCAAAAAGCAATCACAGAGATAATCTCGTCACATCCACAAGCCGAGAAATATCTCGTAAAAGCAAGGCAGCTCGGTAGCGCCTTGCAGAATCTAATCGCGTTCACGCGTATATACACCATCGGCGAAGCCGAGAAAAAAAAACCAAGTCACGCTGAAACTTTCAAAAGGATCGTAAAACGAGCTATATCACGGGGAGAGAGACCAAAGAATTACGCGCGTGAATGGGCGCGCGATTTCTAAGGCCCCGGTGCGCGCGCATTTGAAATGCGAAATAGGCAATAGGTATATAGGCCTGCTCTGGCCGGAATTTGTTCGACGAAAAATTCGAGGCGTAAAATAGAGTGGCACTTTTATCTCGCGCGTTTATCATATAACGGTTCGCCGCGCGAGCGGGCGAAGATTTTCTCAACTTCTCTATCTCGCTCCCTCTCGAAATTCAGAAAGCCAAGTAGAAAGAGCGCTAGGGACGAATTTAACTTTCAAATTTCAGCTGGCAGCGCTGGCTCGCGTGTGCGGCTGTGTACGCGTGTGTGACACGCGTTTTTCGTTATGTAAGCCCTGAATCAGCGTATGTATAAAACGAGAATCAACAAGTCGCGGTTTCGATGTGTGGTGAGGTCGTGATTTAGTTGAAAGTTTCGCCGTGTGTTTATTGTTTGATGCTGCTATGAGATCACTCTATGTTTGACAAACGACATAATCTATATCTACCTAATCTTCATTTATGAAGTTTCCATGTCATTTGAATTCTGTACCGAGAAAACTACTTTGCAATCAAGCGACTTGACTCCGTAAATATTGATCGATTAATAAATTTATTCTTGAATGATACAAGCTTTCCTCGGTATCGAGCGACTCTTTAAAAAATCTGATTCGCTAATCCACAGACGTAGATGTAAATCATCTAGGCATCAATTCAAACGAACCGTCGTCCGTGCTTTTAAGTAGCAACAAACATTTCTCGTGCATTTAAAACAGCGCGATGGCATGGCACTACTCGTTGTACTTCAAAGCTACCGCGTCGACGAAATTCGTCGTCTCGACGAAGGAGAAAAACATGTATCTTATCAAGAGGTTGAACGAGTTTTAAGCGAAAGCGAAGAAATTCGGGCCTATCTTCAAAGCAAGAGCCCTGAAATTTCGTCATTTGAAGATTTAAAATATTCAAAGAGAGAAATTTCAAACATTAGTGTATTTATTCTCTTTCACAACTATATTGCAATTCAAATATTTACCACCACAAATTTCCGATCACGCGTCGCCGCTGAAAAATCATTTCCCTCCCATCTGACCGATAACCAACCAGGCGCAATCACTTCCGCTTATCTTACCAAACTAACAATCAACCGAGAGAAAAAAATGCTTACCCAGAACGTGAGAATGTGACCTAGCCAAAAAGCTCCTCGGGCCGCCGAGAAAATCGAGGCTGGACTTCGCGAATCGGCACAAATACGCACATTAAGAAGACGACGTAGGACGATAAGGCAGCGACGGATTTTCGGAGCACGCGGATACGGGGAGAAGGAGAAAGAGAGTCTCGAGCAAGACTGGCTCTCTGCAGCTTCCAGCGTTAATCGCGCAGCGCCGCCGGCGGCGGCTGACCTTTAAACTGCACCCATAACGCGCCGATAACGCAGCCTCGCGCGGCCACAGCGTTGGCCAATCTCAAAGGCGGAAAGCTCGAGCTTGCTAGCCGAAGAGAGAGTGAGAGAGGGAGCACAGTGAATGCCTATAAGAGAGCTTGCGCGCGAGAGGAGAGTGTATAGATGAAGAGGTAATAGTGTCATTCGACATTTTTGGCTCATTTAGATAAGGTTTCTTTATTGATGCTGCGGAGAGGTTCTCGTTTCAGTTTCGAATGGTTGAGTCGTTCCGATGTTGATTGAATAGCGAGTAAAGTTATTGATATGAGTAAGTTAGAGATTTGACCGTTAGTTTTATGTTTTTTTATCAAGGAAGAAAGTTGTGGTTATTCTGAACATATTTGATGAGATACATTAAAATGTGTAACGAATTTTAATCAGGTAATCAGAATCGAAAATGTTTATTTGTTGTGCATATTAATCTTATCTTTTCTGTACTAATTGAATTTATGTACAAAATTAATTTAATAAAATGCTATTACTATTACATAATTTTTTTATTACGTATTACACAACGTTAAAATATTATACCTTAATGGGATTTCAACTAGGAAGCACTTTCATAAATCATTATTAAATTCGAGGCAAATGAAAAATTTAAATATACTGTTAATTTTCAATACAACCGTAAGACTTGAAAAGTCATTAAAAAAGACTAAATGATTTATGAGAAGTTGGATCATTAGCAATTTCGCTGCACATGCAATGCGATTCGCTGTGAACGCATCTAATTTGTTAGAAAGTGAATTCACTAAATTTAAATGAATGAGAAAACATGCAAGTTTTCCGCAGTTCGCATAAATACGAGCGTTCACTCGGAAATTTTAACTTTTCGAGACAGTCAAAATATTATAAAATGAAAAATTCGTGATCGTATATAAACAATATTTTTGTATTCAGAAATGTATCGTGACTATTGAATTTATTTAAAGGTAAAAAGATTTAGTTAATCAGAAATTTAAATAGAGTGTAAAAGAAAATCCTGAAAGCAGTGAGAAAATAGAAGAACGCCTAAATTCTCCCAAGAGAGATTTTGTTACTGTTTGGAAACATCTTTTATATTCTTTACCTACATTTCAAATATAAAGCTTTAATTAAATTTACATATTCTAAGTAACTTTGTAGTCGAGCTTCTAGAAAACGTAAATATGCAAGCCACGTGTGAACGCTAGTTTACAATTCAATTTTTCCATGAGTAAAGCAAGTAACCTTAGAAAAATTCCTCGTAGCATCACTTAAAAACACGCGCGATAAAAACATTTTCACCATATAACGTCAGATCAACAAAAGAATTAATTAAAACCTAACCAAGGTTTAAATCAGAAATCCACACAAAAACCCAGCCGCTCGAACGAAAAATAAAAAAAAAACCCAGAAAGTCAGAGAACATTGCTCACCTATACTACACGCGCATTGTTTCAACCGTTTCATATCACCTGCAACAGGTGGTTTTGTTTTATTAATCGGGCGAGCGGCGCAGGTATGGTGCGCGTGTATTCGAGCTATACTCTGGCTCATGAGCGCAGTCTAAAAGAATCATTCCTCGGATTTATGCTGCGCACCGGCTGCACACACACACAATGCTGGCAACTGTTCGGTCGTAGACTCTATACTTCTGCAGCGAAGAAGTTGACTCGGCTATATACACGGAGGGCCCGGGATTTTTGGCCTCTCTGATGCCGATGCGACACGTGTTCGGATTTTCTAAGTACGGAGCGACGCGCAGGAGCAGCGTTGTAGTATTCGTGGGAGAATATTTTTTGTTTCAACTTCTTTTTTTTTCGATTGTGAGAGAATTGTAAAGTCTACTGCTCGCGTTTAATTATATACCGATATTTTATAAATTTATTGTTTTGGATAAAGTTTTATTAGAAAGTCTGAATCATCATTGAAGGAGGCGAAATCGCGGGTTTATAATCAGAACAATAAAGTTCTTGTATATTTAACGCCCGACTAGGCTTCGATTTCAGCAGTTTCTGTTTTCCTTTCATAAATATTCATTTTCGCGTCTGCACAACACACGCCGATCACTATCGAAACAGTGAAAGTCATCTTACTCCGCTCGCTTTATTACGAACCGCTAACGACGCAGCGGGAAAAAAAAATCGGTACGAATTGTAAATTGCGATCGCCTGATATTGTGCGCAGAGCTATTATGCGCTCTTGCAATTTAAGAATCGCGCGATTCACGTTATGCATATACGCTGCTATAACGACTCTTCCGCTTGGGGACACGCGCGCAGTGATATTGGCTCAGGTGCTGAAGAAAAATACACAATCGGACCGTCGAAGAATCGCGATGGAAAAAAATATACTTATAGAAGAAAGAACGAGAAACATTGGCGGCGGAAGCGCGCTGCAATAATGGCACGATAAGCGAGACAAAGAAAAAAAATCTGGAAGAGATTTTCTATATAACCTCTGCGAGAGAACGTTAACTCAGCCGATTTTCTCAGGCGTGATTTTCTTTTTCTCGGTCGCGCTACGTGCAAGTGACTTTCCACGAGAGACCAGCTGATCGCTGAGATTCACTGCACGGAAGAGACATAAGCTACAGCACGGGCTCTTACCTCATAATTACCCTCCGTCGAAGCGCAGCCGATGTTTACACAGCTCTTCCACCGCAAAAATCGGCGCTCGCCGCAAGTTTGTTTGTTTCTTTTATTTTTTTTTTTAAATTCACTTAAACAGCGTCGAGCACGGGAAAAAATGCTGGCTGCTTCGGGAAGAAGAGAGACGCGCGCGTGGTAGATCGAGCGGATAAATCACGTCGGGCGCGTGTCACCAGAGAGACGTTCGTCTCGGCGAATGCCGGCTGCGGCACTGTATACGAGGCGCTGCTGGCTCTCTTTCGGGCTCGCCACCGCGGCAAAGAAAACCGAGTCGCGTGTTCGGCCGCTCTGAGTGTGCGTGCGGGAGTCGTGTTCCTCGCTTCGATTTGCGTCACACACGTGTGCGGCTACGGGCATGCACATGTATGAGGAGCCGAACTATACACTAAAGAGAGAGAAAGAGAAAGAGAGAGAGAGAGAAAAAGAATCGGCAGTGGTAGGCACTTTTAAACTGTGGAGAGCAAGCGATGCTTAGGTGAGGGGAATTTATTTAACGGAGAGGTGTTGCGTTGCGCGCGGGGCACTTGCAAGTTTTGAGAAAGTTTTGGATAAGCGTTATTTAATTAGCGGGGGAATATGGAAAAATATTTTGTTGAATTGATTAATCAATTTGATCGCATTTAAAACTTTGATCTTACTTAAAAATATGATAGAATTAGCAGGAAAGTTCATGCCTTGGACAAAATGCATTAATGAACAAAAAAATCTCCGAGGATGATTTGAAATTTTCGACTTTTAATTACAATTTTTCCATTCAAAATTTGCTTATTCATGAAATTTTACTATGATGATCAAAAATTTTTTATCATAATTAAAGAATGATATTAACTATAATTTTGAAAATCTTTTTTTTACATCTGAAACTCTTCGGCAATGCTAAGTTATTAAATACTTGAATACAGAGCACTGTAATCTTTTTTTTAGACGAAAGTGAAATAATGAATTCACGCGGCCCAAAATTATTGAATCTCCCAATCCGAGATTCTTTATGTTGAAGTGGACATTTACATTTTTTTCAATAACTTGGAGAGATTCTTAAAGCTTTGTAAGTATAATTTTACGATAGATGAAAACTGTTAAAGAATTATACAAGTGTTCCGATCTTATCGGGGAATTAGTTTCATAGTCGAAGACATTATCACAGTGCTTTTCAAGGTTTTTGTAATTTTACTTTTAAATGAATAACTTTGATAAGAATTGAATTACTCTTTAAGCTCACCGTTAAATTTTTTCAAACTATATATAAGGCTTATAAATAAATATATATAAATACTTTGCAAATAAATAATAAATAAATTGTATACATTTTTTAAAGACAAAGTTTATAAATTTCTAAAAGTACTAATGATTGTAGAACAATAGTATTAAGCGAATTTTTTAGATGCCTTTTATTTGTACCGATTTAATAAGAAATACTCTTTTTTAGCAACTTTAAGTAGTAACCTGAGAATATCACTGCTAGCAATGTTCAAATTTGCTGAATTTTAAAAGTTAGTTAGGGTGATTTGAAAATTCTAAAAATATAGGAATGTTAGATTGTTTTAAACTAAAAAAATCAATAACTTTAGTCTCTCTCTCTCTTTGCCTCCCCTCTCTTTCTTCCCATTCCCTCACTCTCAATCTCTCTTTTTCTCTCTTTAAACTTCGAGGAATGTAGAAAAGACTATCGAGAGGATACGAAAGCACGTCCTTTCTACATTGGTAATTGTCTTGAAAAACTCTGATACATTGATTTAGCGTTCACGTATGCATTTTTACGTTATAGGCGCTAGGCAAGAGTAATGAAGAATACCAAAAAGTAAAACAAAACGATATCCCTACGCGCGAGAACTTCATTTAAGTACACGGTACACGAGATACACGAGATTGCAGACTCTTCCATGCTAATGAGCCGTTTGATTTTCCTGTTAGAGATCCAGCGCAAAGGTATAGGTATAGGCATATCGCGCGGAAATTGCACCGCAATCACCGCTATGCGTGAGCGAAAATGACAATACGAAAATTGCGATGCGCTTGAACTGTACAGACGGGATGCATCGATACTTTGTATGCGAGCTGTTTAATATGTAGAAGAGGAGGTGTGCTGCAAAGGTTTGCGGCTATTTTCACTGATTGTATACCATTAGTTGAGAAACGGAAATTCTCGTGGAAATGAATATAAGCACGGCAGGATTGTACTGATAAAGGGATTGCTGGAAAAATATAGTTTTCATCGTTTTTACATGCAAATACTGTAACTTCCATTATCTCAAATTGTGTATTCATAATTATGTTAATAATAATTCTCGCGAGTTTGCTGCGCAAAAATCGGTAAAGAAACACATATGATACCTAGTGTTTTTGCGTTGAAAATTAACATATCAAATTTGTTTAAATATTACCAAGATCGAAGGTAATTTAAGCTAGAAAAACAATTTTCATATACTACGCCAAAAGAAGTCCAAAACTATAGACTAAATGTTTGGAAAGTAGAAAACAATTTCTAAATTTCCAAATTATAACAATACATCGTGTCATCACTCCTAACTTAAAGTGAAAAAATAAATATTAAATATAAAGAGCAGCCCTGAAAAAGCTTTTTTCACATTAAGTTATACATTTCAAGTCCCATATCGAAACTCAAAATTGTAGCTTAAATAATTAAGTAAAAAAATAATCAGTGCTACTCTTGCTTATGAAGCATGAAAAAGGATACATTGCAGCATGTCCTGAATGCTGAGGAGCGAAAGCTCGTCGTTGGTGGAATAGCACGCTGAGAATTCTTTCCTGAGGTCGTGGAAGATGGTGTAGTGGCCCGGCAGCTCAATGTTTTTATTGCAGGCCTCCGGGTGGAGGCACTGTCGCAGCGGCGCCTGTCCGTCAACGACGAAGCGAGGTGTGCTGCCAGCCGCCACACACGTCAGCGACGACCACCATGTTTCGAACTGTAAAAGTAAAACATTGTTTTAGTAAAGGAAAAAAATGAAATATTTTTCGCTTATTTTATAGTAAAATTTTTATTTTTTTGAAAAATTATCATATTTAGGATGCTAAGCATGTTACAAAACTTTATAAGAAATAATTTTTTTTAATATTTAGCTATAAGTATTATAAAAAGTGCTTTAATGGTCGTAATAGAATTTTGACTCTATCAATGCATTTTTTACTATCGAATATTTTTCACCACATTTTTTAGACATTTTGTCAAAATGGCTTATAAATACCAAAAAAACAAAACGTTAAAAAAATATTCGTACAAATTGCAGTGGAAAATACTTGTGTCTTCAGTACAAAAAAAACTCGATAGTTTATTGAAAATAGTTATTTTATCAGAATAATTAATTAATGACTTGTCATTGATAATATATTAAAACGTATATTCTTCGGAATTTCTATTAACCCACATATATGCATATGAACGATGATAACATATTTTGTAGCATTAAAATTTATTTCGAACAAAGAAAATATTGATAAATTCATTTTGTAAACTAATCATTATAATACTCAATAAGAATATCATTTAAAAAACCGTAAAATACATTTCCTTACAAGACAACATTAGATACACCGGATAACGCAAACAAAAAAGCCAGAAACAAGCCTGAAACTCTAGTAGCCCTTTGAATTCATTAGCGTCAAAGCTGCCTCATAACTCCACGGCTCAATAAGAAAGCTTAACCGACGTAGCGCGCAACCGAAAACACACAGCCGTGCCCCGATAATAGCCATAAACGAGAAATAAGCGCTCGGGCAAGTGCAGCGAACTTGAAACAATGTTATCCAACTCGCGCGGGACCGCGAAGCTGAATTTCATCGAGCGTAGATAGGCGATAACGGGACGTGTTACATGGCAGCGCGGTGAGTCAGAAAACGAAGCCTGCGGCTCTCAAGCTATACGTTACACGAGCAACTACCAGCAGGTAACAAGGATAACGCCCCTATGTGTATCGTTCTGCTTTTGGCAATCGCGAAGTCGATGCACCTATAGCAGCCCGCATGTTTGGCCGTCTGATGGTTGTGTTGCGGGGCACGTCGGTGAGGTTGATTGGAATCTAGGCGGTGTTTATTTGTAGGTAAATGCGGTGCTTTTAGTTTGGCTTATTCATATGCATGGGGCTTGATTCTTTTAGATTCTGATTACGGGGTTAGAGAGGATGTGCTCCGTTCGATGGGATAGCGGATTATGCAATTCATATGTTTTAATTTAACGAAGAATTGCAAATAGCGCTTGGGTATACATTATGGAAAAATGAGAGGCAGCAAGCTTCGTTTCAAAGAGTGCTGAGGACAGAGAAAACATGCGTCTTGAATTGCTAATATAACTAAGGTAGAACCTATTTATTCAGTACAATTAATTATACTATGAATTATACATTTTTTTCTATATCAGTATTACCGAATAAGGTTAGTTTTTTGCTTTAAAAGCTTATACCGTTAACAACTGAATTCACTTTGATAAAAAGTTGATTTTTATTTTAAATTTTAAAGAGGTCAGCCTGAGTTAAACTCATGAAATATAAATAAAATATTTTTTATTTTTAGAAATAAAAGAACATAATTTTGGTCAATATAAAATTTTTTTATTTACTGCGTACGTCACATCGTATATCAGTTTGACATATTTGAGTGGTATAAGTACATGGTGATCCAAGTCTCCGATACTATCAATTGCTAGAAATTATGAATTTTCTAATGCAATTTATATATGCAATATTCACTTTTAGATATCATCTAAACTTTGCACATAAATGTAACTATTAAATTTTTATTAATTTTTGTCGAAATCCAACTATGTAATTCATCCTATTGCATGTAGTAGAAAGAAGTACTTACAGCCCGATTTGGTAGAAACGAATGAACCGGTTAACTCAAATGAAAATTCGAGATTTGTAACAGTGCGTAGTTTCGAAGAATCGGTGGACACTGTATACCACTTAAATGTGCTAAAACGATATGTGGTAGGGAAAATAGGGTTGTATGCACTAAATTTTATATCATCAAAGATTTTACTATTTCTTTAAGATCAGCGCATAAGCTTTTCCTTTAATATAATATATGTATAAATGTGAAGATTGATGATTACGCACATGGCAGTTAATAACTTGAATATTGATTAATAATTTCATGTCTGAAGAACTTAGACGATAAGTTTGTCATGATAAAATCTATTTGTTAAAGTACAAGTATATGACAAATCACGGATGAAGAATATTTCTTAATCAACTGACAAACGTTTGAAGATTGCAACTCACAATTTTCATGCAATCAGAACTAATTATAGTTATTTATCACACGGCTTTTATCTTTTAATCATGCTCATCATTCTCGCAATTTTCTATACCATTTGAAGTTAGGCAATATATAAATTACAATTTTTTTGAATTATCAAATGAAAATAGAATTTGGCTTACAAGTATAAAAAGAATGTTTCATTCCATCTTTACTTAAACCGTAACACTTGCCGGTCAAACTAAAGGTAATTATTTTTTTACATAAAAAAAAGTAAATAGTAAGTAATAATAAATCTTAAAATCATTCTTTTCTATTGCAATATTAATTATGTCATTATACTTTTAAATTATTGTAACTTCCTAATTACTGACATTTTTTTCATTCCATATATAGCAATTCCATTTATAGAAATTTAATGATGAAATAATTATACTTTTAAACATTTTTTGTAAATATATAGACGTTTTCTTTGGACCAAGTTATACTGCTATTTCCACATATAAACCGGTAAAACATAAAAATGAATAATCAATGTACAAAAAATAGTAAAACTATAAGTAGACGAATTATTATTTTCCCTGTTCCTCGACTGACTACCAAAAATCCCACTGACGGTTCTCCTCCGTTCGCCATATTTAGCCACAGCCATAAATCAAAAACCCGACAAATTATTCAAAAACCGTACACGCCTCGCAAAAGCCACGTTATATCCTTGAAAAACCGACAAGCCTTAGAACCACCCATCCATCCAGCATCTTTGTCTTCTCCCAACAAATTAGCCAGGGCAAGTCTAGCAAGAGCCACCTAACAAGCGCTGTGCATACGCTGTCAGGGACTTCCTGCAAAATCCGCGCTTGTAAAGTCACGACTCGGATCGTCTAGACTTTAGCCCGCGCGCGAGCGCGTGTTTGCACCGGCTTGCGTAACCTGGACGACTCACGGAGGCTCCAAGTCGCATATAACGAGTGAGCCCTCCCTGGTATTAGCGCGTCGCGGCCCCGACGACGAGGGAGCCTGCTATGTACTTATCACGGTGCTTTTTGTCAGCCGATCGCCGCTCGCTTAGCGAGACTCTACTTTTCTTGCGCAAGAGCGACGGTTTTTTTTTCGACTTTTGGAGGATACGCGGTGGAGCGTTTTGCGCGTGGGTTTTGGAAGAGAGGAGAGGTGTAAGGAGGTGTAGTTTGGCGAGTTGGGTCATGGGCAGTCGTGCGTAAAGTTTTCTATCGGTGTGAGAAGTTTTAGGATGGAGTTGATGCGCGATAAGATTAGTAAAATAGAGTAAAATAAATTAGCTATTTTTTTATTTGTTGTACATTGCAAGGTTTTTATTAATTATGATTACCTTGTACTGAGACGAAGAATTGATATAATACTGTAGGTCGACAATTATTGTTAAAGTAAATCGCAGTTCTTGAAAGAATTTCGAATTAAATATCTACATTATCGGAGTCTAGAAATATCGAAGCTATTAACTATCATTATTTTAAGAACTTGTAAAATAATATATTTATAATCATATAAAAGTATAATGAGAAAAACTTATCACAAAAGAAAGTTTGCGGTTTTCAATATATCTTAAAATGAATTTTATTTAAAAATATGGATTCAGTAAAACTATTAAAAGTTTCTAAATGCAAAATTAGACTTTACTTTATCAGAAAATAACATCGTAATTATAATTTACCAAATTAATAGTACTAGAAAAAACTTCAATGTGACCTTCATAATATCTTTTTAAAAACTTAAACTTTTGATAATTTACATTATCGCACTTTTAAAGTATACTGTTTTAATAAAATTTTCAGTTACTTAAAGAAATGTTTGTATCTCAACTGATTATTGTACTTTAAAAAATATTTTTAAAGCTGAACAAATCCAAATTAAAAAAAAAACAAGTGACACACCACCGTATTTCCTTTTAATCAATCAACACCATACTAAAAAAAAATTCAAAAAAAAAATCAAAAAACACGACCATTTTTTCGCCGCAGTCTAGAACGCCGTTCCAGTTTAATTGCAGCAGACCAATCGAGTCCGGCTTTTTACATCGAAAAGAAAAAAGAGGTTCGCACGACCGCGGCAGACAGGCACGCACGCACGCGCACCTGTACACACATGCACGCGGCGCGCCATTAGATTTCCCAAGAATAAAAAAAGGAAGGAGGCATTCGCGAGGCAACGGATCATTACGGTCCCTGGGAAATTACAAGGTGCGCTGCGAGCGGCAGCGGAGCTTCGATGAAAAAGAAAGAGAGAAGCAACGTCGGCGGCGCCGTGCGATAGAGAAATAAGTACGAGGTGTAATAACGGGAACGAGAGCTTTCCCAGTGAGAGCGAAGAGTTTTCGCGAAAGTGGAGCTCGGCTGGTGCGATGACCCGACGCTCTGCGAGAGCGAGATTGTACAGCGGTTCATGGGTACGAGAGGTGGGATGCCGAGATAGAGAAGATCAAGTTGATCGCGATGTGGAAAATATGCTTGATAGGAGATCGCTGGGAGATTGGATCTAGATGAGAGCGGTGTGCTGTAATCACTGAATCGTTGATTGGACATCGGTCGGAGTGTGCTTTTTTGGATTGCTGCGATCGTTAATTTTATAATTCGTGGAAAAATTTGTCGATCGAAAGTTATTTGAGAAATGGGACGCGAGGTTGTTTTTCGTGTTTCGAAATCTTGGTGATAGGCATGCGCGCTGGTGAAAATGAAATATTTAACCGATTTTTTTTTCTTGGCGTTTCATCAATTTAGATTTCTAATAAGATGAATTTTTTTTAAAAATTTACATACGCGACTGCGCTATGCAATTTTTTTCCATCTTGTCTTGTAAGTGTCATGCATAAACATTGGATATTACATACAGTACGCGTTAGTTACATTATTACTAACTTGTTATGGGGAAAAATTACGAAATTTTCATATTTGATAATTTAGACGTCAAAGGCTATGTAAGCTGCAAGAATCGTGTACAAAGTGCGTCTTAAATTTTCTGTACTGTTTAGTATTTTCTTTTTTTTTTGTGTATTCATTATATTTTAAAGTATTGCAACAATCATCTGCATTTTTTATCAGTCTCTTACTTGACATTTTACATTGAGTACACAAGGTGGTATGATACCAAAATATATTTATATTTAAGAAAAATATATTTATTTATATTTTAAGCTTTTTAAAAATTAAAAAGATTTATTTCCTTAATGGAAGTGCGATTGTTAACAAAAATTTTAAAGTTCAATTTTTAGTTATTGAAAAAAAAAATTTTTTTAATTAAAATATTTAACCTTTTTGGATCTCAAACACACGGTACCAAGACAGGTATTTTCAAAAATATCAATATTGATAACACATAATTGCATTCAAGCTGCATCGCGTGTTCTTTTTTAACCTCTCTCATTAAAAAACGAGAGCCAATTATTTTCGAGATGTCGGTAAAAAATAAAAAAAGAAGTCGAAAGAAAGGCGCAAAAGAAGAGTTAAATCACCTGTTGGATGGCCTGCTGGAGAGGAATTCCGTGCTCTCTGAGGGTCTGCTCGGTCAAGGCTGGAGCGTGCGCGAGGGCCGCCGCGCTTACAACTCCGCTGCTTCCGGCAACAGCTGGATTATCACTTCCGGTGCTACCGTTGCTCTCCTCCTCCATGACCATCGGCTTCACCACGTACTGCTGCCTCCCCATCACCTGCAATTAAGATCACCGATTTCGATAAGCTTTCTCCTTAACGAAGGTTTCTACATTATTATTATTATTATTTTTATCATATATCCAGCTTGCCATAAAGCCGCTGCGAGCGGCAAGATTTATATTTGAATTTTTGATCTACGGCATTTCTTAGGTGTTAAAAAATTGCTCGTGTGCGATATAAAGTTCGAATGAAACCTTGCTCGCAATTAAAGGATAAGGCTAAAGATGTGTATATGAGACTTTTTATTGTATATATTTCATTGCGATATATAATTGTGGTTTTTATAAATTTGAAGCAACGTTAAATAAATCACTCGTTACATGCGCTTGTGGAGAAAAAAATTTTTAGTATTTTATGATAATTATTTCTCGAAGGTGAGACCAGATAATTTTCTAGTTAATGAGACTTGTGCATCTTTTTTAAAAGTCCTGCAGGACTAAATTAAATTCTTCGCTGATTGGTATAATCGAGGTACTTTGAATTGATTAAGAATACGGCAATGCCAACTACATAAAAAGACGAACTCGTCAATATTTAAATGAAGCTATGCAAAAAATTGTGCATATTTTACATTTATAATAATCTGCTCGCTACTTTTTAACAAAAATGATTTTACTTTACAAAAAATGTTTATTTCCTACGCATTTTAAAGTCAAATAAATTTTGTCGACGAATTTAAGAATATATTTTTTCCAAATCTACGTTTGCTCGTTTCAAGTGTCTGACGCTCGTTGTCATTTAAAATGAAGGAATTGCATGTGCAACGACAGCTTTTCATGGTTATACGACTAATGGCATTCTTAAGTAATGATTTATTAAGTCAACAATTCAATTTAGTTGTCTGCTAATATACCTGTGTTAACCTAAAAACGGAATACCTTTAATCTATCCGACATTTTCCAATGTGTCATTTCTTAATTATGTATTATTAATACAAAAATAGTGAGATAAATTTTAAAAATGTGTATGTATATATTTTTAGAAGAAAACTCTTTACTATCTAAATATATTGGGCTTTCCGGTAAAGTCAATTGTTCATGAAGCATAATATATAAAAATGAACTCATCAAGAAATTACTAATACATTCATTTAACGAGACAGCTGCAAGCAATCTTGCAAAGCAAGAAAACAATTTATCGTATTTTCGATACCATCTCAAGATAAGAACTCATTGTTTAGATCTCATTCAATGTAATAAAATAGAACCTGTAGAAATGCTCAAAATGTTACAAATGAAAACTCTCCAAACTTTCATAGAATCACCTCGAACGTTAAGCGATTTCTGCACAAATCCACGTGACCGCGCGACACATCAACAGCTCGCAATTCAAACAGAAGGGGGGGACCGCCCCTGCAATTATACTTCCATCGCCGGTCGACGTCACGTTGTGCAGCACAAGATGCATATTTATAGGCGTACGGGGATAATCATTGTCAAGCATCGACAGACTAATTAAAAAGTTGGCCGCGAATTTCCTGCGCGATTCGCTTCTCAAACGCCAATTTTCGAAGCTATTCTAACCGGGCCCTTATAGCTTCTTATACGTATACAGTCGGTGCGTGTTTTCTGCTTCGCTCGAGGGGAGAATTTATGGTTTCCTGAGCCGGCCTCCCTTCTGAAATATAGCGCGTATCGCGCAAACCGCGCAGGAAGTGATAAAACGCGCGGATGCATCGATTAACTCGTCCTTTAAGCAGCCACTTCTCCGATTTCGTCTTCCACGCTGGGTTGCCCTTTTACATTTTCGGTGTTGAATTCAGGAGAGAAAAAGAGGAAGGCTCGGCGCGTTATCTCGTGAAAGTCATCGCTTTTCATACGGCGAGTTCTTTCTAGCCGGCGCGCTAATTAGTTTAAGTAATATACGTCGTACAATGAGCGAGCCTCTCTCATATAACGCGCGTTGTTTTCAACTCTAATTTTCTACGCCGCTGGCCGCAGCGCGCGTACTCGAGCGTTAATAAACGTTTTAATTTACAGTATTTTCAATCTCGTAGTGCTGCTCTCGCTATCTTAATTTTATGTGTAATTGCCGTTTGCTGTGAAACTCCTTTAATTAGCACTCGCGTGCCTAAGAAATCTTCCAAAAAACTTGAAGTTTATGAGGCTTGTTGTTTGCTTGATGAAGTTAATGTTCTAGAACGTCCATTTTTTCTTACATATTTTGAAGATAAGGAATTAGAAGTTTTCTTCTGCGATCTATACGAACTTATAAACCATTTTAGTATTTCAAATCCAAAAACAACACACCATTGGCACAAAAAATTTAATGACTTAGATGCAAATCATCTAACGAAGAACTAATCGGCTCTCATCATTGCGAAAAAGGCATCTCCATTACAATAATAGTTTGCAATGACACAGCGCGAACGCGCTGGTTAATGAACAACGAAAATAAGCGCATTCAGTTCAATGTAAAACGTATACCGATCGTGAAGACAATGGAGGATAATCGCTCGAAAAGTTCTGTGCAAGAGCCAAAAAAAAAACTCGCGCGCCATCACTCATCGATAATCGCGAGAGTGCGCAATTATCATTTGAAAAGCGCGACGCTCGCACCGAAAGAGCCGAGGAGAAGGCAAAAGATAAGAGACTGAGCCCGCTTGTTGACGATTTTGCCGATTGGAAACAACAGATGAGCGAGGCCTCGCTAATATTTCGAACGGCCGACAGATAACGATCGACATGGCACTTTCTTTTTTGTATACTTTTAATATGCAATTATTTGAAAAGTTGTTGGACTGTGCAAGATCCGTTAGCTTTTCTTGTTAACGGATTCTTGTGCCGTTTAATGAGGTATGCAACTATTTCCATAATATGTATAATTATTAACCGCAAGAAAAATATTCATTTGGATGTGGCTGCAAGACTTACGGTAATACTAGCGAATTGAAAAATGTGGTCAACTTATCTGTTTCTCAATAATAATAATAATTTATTTTTCATGATAAAAATGTATTATTTTAATTCTTTTTAAAAATATTCTTTAAAAGTATAAAATTTTACCATATTATTAAATGTGCTTCGCTAATTTTAGTATTACTTAAAAGACAATAATGTATATATTGAATAAGTAAATAATTAACTGATAAAAACATGCATACATTTTTTATACAATGCAATTGACTTAAAAATTTTTTTTAAATTCTTTTATGTTTAAAATCATTTTATATAGTTAATTAGTTATTATTTTAAAAAAGGAAAAATTTGTAATTCTTCTAAAATAATTAATAAGTTTCATTCCTACAATGAAATAAATTAAAGTTAAATTTCTTATTAAATATCTGCTTGTTAGTTTTTAACTTAATACACATCTTGAAATATCAATTTCTATGTTCCTTCTACTTCAAAAGTCCAATCTGACTGCTCAACAAAAGACAGTTTTATAAAAAAGTCAAAATTCATTCCAAGAGATTCTTAATTATTGTTATCTCACCGAGATACGCAAGTATATAAAGATATAGCTCGCGAAAATCCGCGTTGCGTAACGTACTTAGTTTATAAGAGAGCAAAGACGATGTATTTTGCTGATACAAAGTTATACCAGTAACACATTTGGCAATGTTCAATATACATACACGAACGATGCTTCTTCGTTGTATAATTTTATATCCAGCGTCCCGTTTACATACAAGAGAAAGTCGTTTCATAAATTTGATATGCTCAAAGTTGAAGATTAGAATTTTCATTGTAATAATTCACATTGAAGTCGTTGAACCATACCCGGCTCAACTGTCGTTAGTAATCACGTATACATTTTCCTATGCATGGCGAAGCTCAAAATATGTTAATTTTAAAACACCGTTGAGATATGAATAGCATTATGATCAGTTGTTGTTGCGATAGACTTTATCATAGAAATGACATATTTAGGTTTCCTACTTTTTTTAGTTTACACCTGATAAAATGACAATTTTTTAATGAAAGTTTGACTTGTTTTGTAAATGCAGTACGAGTTATTGTTATCTCTAGGTTTTTATAAATATATATTGGTAAGTGAATTTTATTTATTATAAAATATCTTCGACGATTATCTTACGCCTGAAATTTATTCTGATAACAGAATCAAATAACTTTTTATAAATATACTTCCTTTTTCAAAACAATTTTGAAATTGAACTAATATAGATACTTTCCTACTCTTCTTCACACATATATTTTCATAATTAAACTATTTAAAGTAAATACCAATATCATCAATTATAGTAGGTTTACCTAATTATCCTAAATGAAAATATCATTTAGAGAATACTAATATAAAGATGCACTGTTGATATCAAGGCTCTTAAGTTTTGAATTTAAATATAGACACATTAATGTTAGACAATAGTGTGAGTTATTTGAGTCCAAAAAAACTTTCCAAAAGCTTGTTTACAACACGCTATCAAACCTGTTAGAATTATCACAAAATTAGCATATAGGCAATTGAGCCGCGATTTTCGTGAAAAAAACGCCAATGAAAAAGTTACCTTACGAAACGAAAAAAAGAAAAATAACAAAATCAACGTTATTCGTATAACTGCTAAAGGTATAATAAAGCTCGCTCATCCAGTGCCTACACGATGCAACGGTACAACGTCAACTCGTAAAAGAAAGATAAATAGCGAGCGATTCTTTATAAAGTCGCCTCTCTAGGATTGGTTTTAGCATAAAAGGCGTTTTCTATGCTAATTGCATATATGAACGAGGCGCGCGTTCAGCGACAAAATTCGTGAATGGCATCGGTAAAAAGCCGACGAAGCTGCCGCGCGAGTCGGAATAACTTTTTCTTTTTCTCAGCCTCAAGGTCGATGATTCAGTCCCACGAGAGCGAGTCCAAAGGGAAAAACTCATTCCGAGCTTGCTTCTCTGGTTTGCATTGTAATTACTACGAAATTTTTATAAGCTGGATAATGTAAGGTCAGTGTGGCGGAAAGGACGTATGGCGTACGAAAAAGTACAGCCGTGTTTGATTGTTGAGATAGCCCAGGTAGCGAATATCAAGTTTCGAAAGACAAATAAAGTAATTCTGATGTCACTTTATAGAAGTAGACGTTTAAATAAAACGAAAATAGTACGTAAAATTATAAGGAATAAAAAACTTTGTATTTACTTAGGTGCGAAATTGAATATTTAACTAATTAAAATTGATTCATTGAATTAATAAAACAATAGAGAAGTAACAGAAAATTATTTTAAATTGTGTCTTTTATAATTAAAATTCTAAGACGGAAAATTATATTAACTTTAATACAGTGTAGCAACGAAAATTATTTCTTGTTACTATATAACTCTTACGAATTGCGAAATTAAAATTACTATTATACCAACTGTAATTAGTCTTGGAATTTATTTTTGACTATACAATAAATTTAATATTTTATCTATTTTATAACAATTCTATTTTATTATAATAAATTTTAACTCACAGTTTTGATTTTACTCTATATGTAAAACATTGTCGAAATGTATTTATTTTATTCAGAGTAATTTTCGGATCTCAGTCCTCTAACAAAGTCTGTCTTACTTTGTCGAGCTTGCGTTCATTTTTATTATTGACGTCGCGTTCGCGTCACGTCTCGACCGACCGGAAGTAAAACAGAACCCGTATTGACCCCTCATTGTATACAAAGCAAATGGATATTCCCTCGAACTACAGATCTCGCCTTATTCTTTCGCACGAGCAAACTTATTTTGAACCTCGCAAAGCAACAATGCTTGATTTCATTTGTGAACTTTCTAGGTGTTATTCTAAGCGACGGCTTCAAAAAAGGACGCGTTTTTAACATGCATTTGTTACACTTTATTTTTTAACTATTTATTTTCAATAATATATATAAAAGTATAGGATGTATTAGTTAAACGCATACTTTTCTTTGACTTTACCATCTCGTCTGTGAACTAGTCATGAAGCAATTGAAGCTAAATTGGATTAATTTATTTAACACAACAAAACGATTTATTGTACATGTAAATAATAACTGTTATTCTAAACGTCACTGCATAAAACGCAATCTCTATTATATAAAAATTATTGTGCAAAGCTTGCAACAGATCATACACTCCTAATGTGTAATAAACACATCCATAAATATATATAGAC